>JBDJHY010229797.1:0-11041 GCA_039654485.1 Withania somnifera
TAAATTAAAATTTAAAGGTATTCGAATTGAATCGAATGGAATCGAGGTATCGAATCGAATTCGAATCGAAAATCGAATCGATAAAATCGTAAACACTATTAAGAATCGAACGAGTCCAAGACTTAGATAATCAAAATAATCGGAATCGCAAAATAATCAATTCGAAATCGATAACATCCAGCCCTAAAGAAAGGGGTAGGAAAAAGTTCACAAATATCTGTATGTATGATCTTAAGTAATTGAGAACTCCTTTTAACATCTTTAGTGAATTTTTGGTGGAGTCCACATAAGTTCAAAATTTTAAAAATCAAGAGCTTTTAGAACTACATCATTAACTAACATTTTAATTCTGACAGCAAAAATGTATCCCAGTCTCTTGTGCCAAAGACTTGATGAGTGACATTCAGTCGTGGAGGCAGCTCAACTTTAAATAATTTTCCATACAAATTTTCAAAATCAATAACTTTATTAACTTTAAAAAATTTCATTGTACTTAAATGAAAATTAAAATCATAACTAGTTATTGATTGTCTTGAAACAGAAATCAAATTTCTAAAATACGATGAAATAAAAAAAAGTATTTTTAAATCTAATTAAAAATCATCTTATAAAATACGCATATAAGTCCCTACACCTTTCATATGTGATGCCGTCCTATTGCCATGGTAAATATTTTGTTCACTTTCCATCATTTTTTTTTGAGTTAGAAAATCTTGCATGATTTTGGTAATATGAGTTATGGGACCAGAATCGATCCACTATGTATTATTAGAAATATTAATGAAATTAGATTCATAACATACAAAAGTAGAATTACCTTTCATTTCAATCCATTTCTTGTATTTTAGGTAATCTTTCTTTCAGTGTCTTTTTTTTTTTTACAGAAACAGTAAGAATCTTTGTCAAGACTGTCTTTGAACACCTTTGCGCTTCTTTGCACTTCTCTTATCATGAGTCACCAAATTAAAACTTTAAGGTATCTCATGTTTCAACCTCTCTTCTTCTTGAACACAAATGGTCAGAAGTTCATTAATTGACCATTTATCTTTATGTGTATTGCATATCAACCCCAAGGTACTTGAGTTTAGCAGCAATAACTCTCATCTCCATTATGTGCTCGCGTACAATACGACTTTTATCAAATGTCATATTTGAGAGCGTCTTCATAAGGGTGCTGGCCAATTCCTTGTCAAATTTTACAAATTATTCATCTATTGTCTATTGTTGCAGCAATAGCAAAACCAAATGTAAAATTTGACCTTCTCATTGTTTGAAATGGAACCCATAATGCTTTGGCTTATATGGGCTTTTATGAGCATTAAGCTCAAATGAGTGGATCGCTCCCACTGTTCATAAAAGGCCTTAGCTTCTGTGTACTTAATTCCGTGGGTTTAAGTAGTTCTTCCACATGAAGAGACAGAGTTAGATCCGAACGCCCTAAAGTGAGAAGGACTTTCTCCTTTCATTCAGTAAAGTCATCACCAGACAACATTGGAATTCGAGCATTTTCATTAAATAAAATAGTAGGAAAAGTTGTGTTAACTTCAAAATAAGTTATGAATAAAAAAAATCATGTAAATACCAATTATAAGTAAATCTTAGACCTTCCTTTTGGCAAAGGTTGCAACTCATGCATAAAATTTACTTAACGTTATTAGACTAGTAAATTAAATAAAATCATTAAATAATCTGTACCTTTGAGCATACGATAATTTTTAAATAAAAGTTTACCATCTTATTTCAATTAATCTAACCAAATTAGTTATCTTCCTGTGGTTACTAATCCGTTAAGATAATTGAACCTTATTAGATGTCATTATTATATCTGAATCACTTAACTTTATGTGATTAAAAAATCTAATTTTCTTTATATCATTTACTCAAAATATTGTGACTAACCCAAACATATAATAAAAAGAACTCAGAATGCATCTCACAATAGTTATCTTTGATAACCAACTTAAATTTTATGTTAATTATCACAATGCGAGAACATATTGTATAAGTTGAGCCTACATCAAAGACAATTTATTGCACAAATATTTCACGTGTTAATAAAAAAACGAACTGCATAATAAGAGAATAGACAGAACCTACACGTCTCTCATTAAAATCACATAACAAGATAATAGACAGGGCCTACACGTCTCTCGTTAACAAGGAAAAATCTTCACAACAATGAAGTAGACTAGGCGAACACATCCTTTGCTGTAATTTTTTCTTTTAGAACTATTTCATTATCATTAACAGATCAACAAAATAATAAAACAAGAATTCACATAGTCAAGTAAAAGTACTTAAAACAATATTCTAATAGCCAAGACTATTCTTGTTAGAACTCTATAAGCCACTATCTCAAGTAAAAAAAATTACAATTTTTCATTTCCATGGTGAAAGTTTATTCACATGTTGAATAAACAACAACATGGCTAAAGCAGACTCTTGATACCACATATTGAATTTCAACAAATATACAAGTTAACGTAAGGAAAAATAAATAGGAATATACCTTCACCCATGTTTTTCAAATGCAGGAAGAAAACCAAGAATAACTTGGGAGAAAAATTGAGAATACAAGTTTTAAGTCTTCTACCACATGTCTATTTTAGAATTAGAATGCTAGACTGATGGAGTTACAGATATATTTATAAGTAGGATAGGGACTTTTTAGCAAATCCTTTTAACCCTTGAAATATCACATATTGGTTTGTTCCGATAAAAAAATTACCATATATACATAACTTAAAAAAAAATAATTAATTAGTTTGTTTTAAAAAAATAAATATTTTATTACCAAAAAGCATATAGCAAAGACACTTTTTTTTCCCAATAAAAGACACTAAAGGCAAGCATACCAAAAGCGAATTGTAAAGAGTTTTTAAAATATAAAAGGTGAAATGGCTTGCGAAATTCTTATATTTGTTTCAGTTTGTACATAAGTACAAAGACTGAACTGAACAAGTACAAGAGTGTTTCAAGTCTTTCTGCCAACATAAATAATTCAGTTTTTTTCTATTTAATAAGTGGTAATTTTGCTATCATATCGTTCGAGATATATAATATATTGGATGATGTTATAAAGTTACTATTTTTACCAATTAAATTTGATTTCACAAATAATTTTAATTATTAAATATAACTTTTTAAGATAATAATTATAATTAACTGAGTAATCATTCGAGAGAAAAAGGGATTTGAATGAAAGAAAACAACTGAGGCCTTTGAATAATATTTGGCTGAAATTTATGTCTAAGATCAAATTTAAAAAACAGAGTTCTTTTTTTCTTCTGTAGAGACATTTCCCGATTGATTATGAGAGTTTCTTACTTCATTCTTCTTTTCTTTTTGGTTATTTTTCTTTTGATTAACCTTTATAGGAAGTACAAAATCACTACAATTATACTCTTAATGGAAAATTTATCTTTACGTCATCATACAAGTGTTGTCTCAAACTGGGACTACTTTGACATAACTGCTTAATACTTACCAATTATGTCCTTATTCCTTAGAAATTTTGAACTCATACAAAATAACGTATTTATATTTTGACGGAGCATGTCACTCAACCAACGGAATATTGAATGATTTATATAGTAATCTTTCCATTCATTCACTTTTGTCTTTTATTCATGAGAATAAAATTAATTAATCTTTGAAGTTAATCTGAGTGAGATTCTATATTAGTATAATAATACATACATTAGTTGTTGCATTTAAATGGAATCTATAAAAGTGAACTGAGAAGTAGCAAATATGCATGACATCTCCCATTGATATGGTCTTATATTGAGTCAATGATTCAATTGAGATGATTAATGTAGAATTTAGTAAGCAACGGCGGAAAATAGAATTTTTTTGTATCATTACTCATTTGTATGTCAAGTGCTTAGTTGTGGCTTGGCAGTAACATAATTGAATTGGATAGCAAGGGGAAAGGAAAGTTTTATAAAAACAAAGATAGGGTGCAAGAATGCATACCTATCTGTCTGCAAATGGGATCGAGTTATTTCTACTGATGTCCAATCTTGTGGAGTAGTTTATTCAGTATCTATTTCTTCTTCTACATGCACTGATGCACAAATGTGCATTACCAACTGGAGTGTTTGTGAAGGGGCTTTTATATGGGAATCTGTAACTATGTTATACAGATAGGTTGTTATGTGTTACCTTTGGAATGTGCTAGTCTGTAAAAGAGCATTTCATTCTTCACCTGCCGGGTCATTTAGTGGTTTCTTCTTCTCATGAATATTTCCTATGAATTAGTATCTTATTACTTCTCTAAAGTGATAATTTTGTTGGGCTTGTCATTTGTACTTTGTTTTGCTTTTCTTCTAAAACTGGAGTTCTCAGGACCTGTTGCTGATGACATGTTCCATTGGCAAGCTACGATCATGGGTCCTCTAGATACTCCATATTCTGGTGGGGTGTTTTTTGGTGACAGTTCATTTCCTCCAGATTATCCGTTCAAGCTACCTAAGGTGCATTTTGGACTCTTGTTGTTCCTTAAATATCATATTGATAATAGTTGATGATATGACTTCATAGATTAATTATGGTCCTTAACAATCTAGAAATTATGCTTCTAAGAGAATCTGTCCATCAAATAAGTGAACCTTGTATGGGTGCCATGATGCATTGCTTCATTTTACTGTATCTGAAACTTTAATGTGGTCGGTCAAACTACTTTATGTCAAATGGGGGATAATAGGCCAGCTCCTTATTCTTAAATTCAATAGAAAGCTGAAGAGCTACTACGTTCAGCTCATAATTCTTCTGGAGCGACCATGCTTTTGTTTTTAGCTGCAGCATATATACTTGTGAAGATCTCAATAATTCTTGCTTGAAGGGTTGATACTTAGTTCGTCTTTGTATCTTTTGTTCTTTTATACCGTGATCTCCTTTGAAAATTGTCTTTGATTCTATTGAACAACATACCCACTGTATTCGTACAAAGCGGGATTTGGGAGGGTAAAATGTACAAAGACCTTAACTTTATCTCAAAGATGAGGTAGAGAGACAGTTTTCGATAGAAAGTTGGCTCTAGACAAAAACAGTCTAGAAAAAGACTAATGAAATTACAAGATACAATAGGTAGTAATATAACAATAAATAGTAAGGGAAACAAGTCAATGCACTCCCACCTACTAGCACGGATGCACTCCTACGTACTAACCTTCTATAGTAATTCCGATCTTTCACACCTTTCTTTCTAAGGTCACGTCCTTTGTAAGCTGCAACTGCACCATGTCGTGTCTAATCACATCACTAATACTTCTTCGGTCTATCTTTACTTCTCCTGAATTTATTCGTAGACAACCTCTTACACCTCCATACTGAAGCATCAGTGTATCTCCTCATCACATGCTAGAATTATCTCAATCTCGCTTTTCGCATTTTATCTTCCACCAAAGTCACTCCCACCCTATCTCAGATGTCCTCATTTTTATACTATCTCTCCTATTAAATCCATACCTCCATCACAACATCTTCAGGCCAACATTTCACCCCGTACAACCACTTTGGTTTTATTTCTATAGATGAAACAAAATTCTTCTTCATTTATATTATGTTTACTTACTTATATGGTTTATTCAGACGCTTAGAGTAATCTTAGTGGCCTCAAAGGAGATTTAAAAAGTATGTGATGTTAAATAATATTGACGAAAGGGACTGTATCATTAAGAGTTGCTTAGCAAGTGAAACAGATACCAAATTTAACAAACACAGAAACATTTCAAGTTTACAAAGTGAGAAAAGCCAATTTTAGTGATATGTTTGTTTAAAGAAACATAGCCTTATGTGATTCCACTAGAAAGGCTTCCTTTAAAAAAAAAAAACACTCAATTATTGCTGACTAGCCAAAACCATGAGATTTAAGATATATTTTTTATCTCTAAATTTAAGTAAGCAAAACTTATTTGCATTTCCATTTAATACAATGGCCAACTCGATGTATGCCTACTAGTTTATAGGAATATTCTCAATACTAATATATGCCGTTTAAATTTCCAGTTCGTCATGATCATAGCCAAATATATCAGGGTTAAAGACATATAGCAGGTTCTTGGTTTTTGGGCCTAGCTTTTACTCTTTGAGTTATGCCATTATTGTCCCTATTCAAATGTCTTTCTCATCTACCCAGTGTATGTCTCTGACCATCTACCTTAGATATAAATGTTCTTTATCGACTCCTCATAACAGAGTCATTTCAACTGTTCGGAATCGTCCTGCTACTTTACTATTAGTGTTTCTTAAAAGGTTTCTTAGGATGATTAGCCACTAAATTTGCTTCTCCTGGATGTCTTGCATTAATAAAGCGTTAAATTTCTGCAGAGCAATAAAAAAAGGTTGTGTGTGACCATGGATTACTTCTTCTCTGTGCCTCTCCGACCACTTATTTGTTGAGAACTGTTTGTTTCAATTTTTGGATGTTGCTTGATATGCTCTCTTCTGACGGACCCTAATACTGATGGGCCTTTGGTCCCGGAGATTGCACACATGTACAAGACAGATCGGAACAAGTATGAAACTACTGCGATGAGCTGGACCCAGAAATATGACATGGGCTAAATGCACATGGGTTATTGTGGGATCAGGACATTGTACTTTCAGATATTTTGTTGTTTACATTGAATGTATGTATTAATGAGTTAAATCTGTTCTTTGAGCTATATCATGTCTTAAGAGAGGGGAGGAAATGATGGATGCTGCTCTTTAATGGTTGTATGAGTAATTTTCTTGCAGGTGTTTCTGCTGATAATATTTGCTGAGTTTTGAGGAGCTCTTTTCTTGGAGTAATATAGATATGTTTTGCATAATATAGGTAATAGTTACGTCTCCTTGCAAGCTTTAACAACCCTGTAGCTGAATTGTTTGGCCAATCCAGCTTTAACAAATAACAAGAGTGTAGCTTGGCCAAACAACTTCACATGAACTTCTTCCCAGAACCAAAAGTTTAGGCCAAACAGCTTCACATGAACTTTATACCTGGCACAAGCAGCCCAAGAATGCTAACAATTACCCATTCAACGCCTTCTTTAAGTCCAAGAAGAAGGACGACATAGATAACGTTTATTTCTGGGCAGCTGACTCGTCCTTTATGCTTGATGACGCATACATAATCTAATTATTTCACTTGTTATTATGTATTTTTTTTTAACCAACATAGATATAAATAACTCGTTCACGGTAAGTAAGATCTTTACATAGCTATGCAATATTTACAAAATTAGATTCCAATTTTTTAGCAGTATTCTCAAAATTAAACAATAATGACCAAAATATAACTACATATTTAGCTAAAAATAAAACTTAAAATAATTTTCCTCTTGAAAATTAATGAAGCTGTTGTCATTAATGAACCCTTTCTTTTCCTATTTCCTTTCTTCTATTTTTTTTTAAAAAAAAAAATATATTGGCAATGCTTGATTTGTTTTTAGAATTCAAGTTTACATGATATATATTATTTCAATATTTTGTAAATTTCTATGGTGATACTTATATATTTAGCTTTTTTTTTTTTTTTTTTTTTTTTTTAGAGTTGACCTTAAACCCAGAGCAACCCCTTATTTTTTGGTGTCCTGCCTCAACGGGTCTGTAGTCCCCCCTTAACACTCAGTGCCTAGGCACAGCTCAGGTAACCCCACAACACCAAGGATGACCCTATAAGCAGCAAGAGGTGGACCCGGTGACCGTTGAGCTAAGCCTTATGGACTATTTTTACATAATATATATTTGGCTTTTTTTTGTTTGTGTTCCTATTTTTTTTCTTTTCCTTTCCCTTTTAGTTTTATTTTTCTTATATTTTTTTTCTTCTTTTTAATTTTTTTTATCACTTTATATTTTATAACTTTTTGTATTTTCATTGACATGGCTATTTCGAACTCAAGTCATAGGTGGTTACGAAAATATATAATCATTTACTATATTTTTTTTTTGCATCATCATGTATATTTTGTATTCGTTGATACAAATGGAACTATATGAATACAAATGATATGTTTTTATACAATTCAATTTTTGTTGATGCACTTGTATTTTAAAGAGCTATTAGTTTCTTGTATTTATAATTTTATATTCGGATATGCTATATATATTTGATTTTAATATTAGTTAAATTGTATTTGTATTCTGTTTTAGATATTTTCATGTTGATATAAAATGTATTCTTACATAAATTAAACTATCTAAATACAAGTGACACACTTGTATAATTGATTTCGATGTATTCATTGGCACATTTGTTGAAATAACTTGAACGTATAAACACATATAATAGTTGTATTTTTTTATTTTTTTTGCATAACTGGATTTGTATTTATATTTGAATGCACCATTTCTGTTTACATTGTTTCATTTGTTTTATATTTGTATTGTATTTGTAATTGACTCTGTCATTTGTATTTTTTAAACAATTGAAAAAAATATTGATTTTCTTTCTACGAATAAGTGTATTTGATTCATTGGTATAAATTGTATTTCATTGATACAAACTGAATCATGCAAATACAACTGATACATTTGTATCAGAGGATACATGCTTATGCAATTTGAACCATACAAAAACAAATGATATTTGTTTATATAAGAAATATAAATGATAAGCTTAACATACAAATATAAACGGCACACTTATATCAAATAATACATTGCATATTTACATATGATAGATACCAACATGAAACCACTAGTCAAAAAATATAAAAGTCGGTGACTTAAAAGTGTAAATAAAAATTAACCAACCTTTAAGCTATTTGTACATAACATAATCAACCTTAAGACTAAATCTATAAAAGAATACATATACAAGTTAACTAATATTAAAATCAAATATATATAACATAATTGAATATAATATGCAGTCAATTATAAATACAAATATACAATATGTAGTCAACTATAAAAATACAATTTCAAAAATAGTTTTTTAAAATACAAGTTCATTAATGGAAATAAAATTGTACAAAACATATCATTTTTATTATGACTTTATTTGTATCAATAAATAAAAATACAATGAGTGATTTAAATTCGACTAGCCACGTTTTTCAAAAATACAAAACAATATATAATACAATAAAAGAATGAGAAAGAATAAAAAAAATACAAAAGAAAAAAAAGAAATACGTCTTCATGTATACAACTTAAGCGTAAAATAGTTATTTGTATTTCTTATTTATATCAATTAATGAATACACAACAAGTCTTCATGTATATTTTTTTAATCAAATTATAGTTTATGAATATCTATTTTATCTTAATTTATGATATGATCGATGATAAACTGATATATATATATATTAATGTGAGTAAATCCCTACTGGCAATTTACTCCCAATTTGAAGTAAGAAGTCTTTTAAAATCTTCAAAAGCACAAAGTGCACATATAAAAATGCACGACTTTGCTTGATAAACAAATATTCGAATAATTTTTTATAAGTGAATGAAACAAGAAGTGATGGATAACTGATGTCAGTACGTTGGAAAAGTCACCATTACTTCACTATTTTTGGAAAGGACTGAAAAAAAGGCTCAGAATGTTAGAATGTTGGAAGTAAAGAGCTACTTCCTCAGTTCTAAAAGTATTTTGGCTTTCTTAAATTTGGTTTATTTTTATCATTTATTTTTATACTCTAATAATTAAAATAATTATTATTATGAGTGTAAATACAAAGAAATATTTATTAAAAAAAGAAAAAAAAAGATATCATAAGTCAAAAAATGTCACATAGGAATAGTGTTAGATTTTATAAGTAAGATAAATAATTTGAAACAAATAAAATTAAATAAAGGTCAAGTGAGTAACTCAAAAGAATCCCACAAAATTGTAAATTAGTAAACCAATTTTGCATTCTAATTTACGTGATGGTATTTTATCGGCTCCATAATATAAAAAATGATTAAAGTTTGTTACTTAAAATAAATTATACTTGTATCACTATAATGGTAGTATTTTATTTCAAATAGTGGATGTTATAATTTTTGTGAATCCTGTAATTTTTCTTTCTGAAGATAAATTTAAGGGTTTTGAGCTTGATCTTGAATTTAGTACACTTGATCTTGATTTGTTTTTGAATCGAGAGTTTTTGAGTTTGTTCTTAACTTGTTCTTAAATTCAAGGAGCTTTAGCTTCGTCCTGATCTCTAAAACTTGTAGATAAATTTACGATATTTGATCTACGAGCTTTTTTTGATTTTTTGTTAGAATTTCAGTATATTTTTTGAATTATGAAAAACTTTATTTATAATTGTGTAATGAAAAAGTCGTGATGCAGACATGCTTGCCAATAAAATTTAAGTGATATGATAATATTTAATTAATCGAAACACGCTATGTATACACATAAGATATATTTTTATTGGGCTTTGATTTTACTAGACATGCTAGCCTATGTGACATGTTGGGTTGTGGTGGTCTGTCGAGTAAAAAAGAACAAGAACTTTTTGACTTGTGGGGTTTTAGTAGAGGTCACCTTCCTTTTGGATAGTTAGAGATCTTTTGGTACAGGTACTAAATTATTTTGAATTATAGTTCTGAAATTATAATTCTTGAATTAATTTATATCATATGAAAGATGGTATATCATTTTGAATTGGATAAGGTGGATATTCATTATTAAATTTGATATTAAATTTATACGATGTATGATTGGTGGTATAAATTAATCTTGAGATAAATTTATGCCTTCAACCAAACATAACATAAATTTAGTACCAAGATTAATAATAAAATATTTCACCTTATTCTGTGTACCAAACGAACCCTTAAGGGTAGCCTTAAGTACTAAAAAGGTGTCCATTGTACATGTCAGCCATTATTGGAGAAAATGTTGGGTATTAACAAGGTAGGGCACCGAACCGGGACTGTCGCGGGATAGGACAAGTTGTTATATACTAGGTTTCAGTTCGGGATGGAATTGAGGTTTTGCACCAGTTATCCCAGTACGATTCATCTCGGTCCGATCTGATTTTCCCGATTTGGTGGCCGAACTTCTTTTAATTTAATTTTATTTTATTACCCAAGAACTATATAGCTGTTTGAA
>JBDJHY010229818.1:0-11041 GCA_039654485.1 Withania somnifera
AAACTTTCTTAATTTATAAAATGGACAAGTAAAATCAAATACTTACTTTCGATATGAAGATCAAGTAAAATCAAATACTTGCTTTCGATATGAAGATCAAGTAAAATCAAATATTTATTTTTGATTTAATTTGAAAATTTTCATCCAGAGAAGGGTACATGTGAAAAGTTTGATGACACAAAGGGTATATTTGGTCCCAAAATATGACTGCAGGGTATATTTGACCAGAAAATATGATTAAGGGCAAGTTTAGCCAATTTTTAAAAGTACAGGGGCAAAATTTGGCCCTTTTCCCTATAATTTATAACCCATGATAAAAGAAACCCAATATTTTAAGGCCTAAACAGAAAAACCGAATCGAGATTGCAAAAATCGAACCAAACGAAATTTACTTCAGACTCGGGTTCGATTATTAATTTCACAAAATAAAAAATCGAACAGAAATTTAAAAAATCGAACCGAAAAATCAAATGCCCATCCCTAGTGTTTAGAGATGGTTCATGTCATGTGAGGATTATATTAAAAAATAATTTGTTACTATTATTGTTGATTAGTGGATTTTTATAAATTATGCATAATTGAAATTTTGTAATCACAAATATTTATTTGGGTGAAAATAATTTTCATTTTTCAATTTTACTTCAAAAATGAAACTCCCCCCTCAACTTTGAACAATAATCAGACTCCGTTCTTTATCCTAGTTATATTTTTAAAATGCCTACTGTACTTTTTCTTATTATTTTTTTTTTACTTTTTTAAAAATCATGATATTTTTAGTTTATTAAATTCATGTAAAGTGAAAAATATTTAATAACTATATAAGCTAATAATGTTTTATAATAAAATAAATTAGTATAATAAACAAATTAATTAAATTAATAATAATCAAAACTCTAATACTTATTTATACAAGTAAAAATAGCAAGTGATAATAACTATATAAATATATTTTGATGCACGAAATACAAAATAATTAATTAAGTTAAGGTCAAATTTTTACAGATATTATTAGTTTAGTTTTAAAATTTAAGTTTATAATTTATGTGATACTTTATTATGACAATCAAACTTTTTTATTTCTATAGACAATGGATAATACACTCGTCGTTTCATATTATTTGATCCTATTATCTTATTTACTTGTCCAATTTATGAAATCAAGAGAACTTTTTAATATTTTTTAATTTCTATCTTTAGTATTAAATAACTGGATAGAGTAATAATAGTCAAATTTAAAGTTTCAAAATATTATTATTAATAAGGTTAGTTTAGTAAAAATATTATTATTAATAAGGTTAGTTTAGTAAAATATATCTCTGATTAAATTTTCTTAAGGGGTATGTAATATCAAGAAGGGTCAAGTTAATATGAAACACATAGATTAAAAGTGTGAGAAAGGACAAAAATATACGCATATGCATGCATTACGTATACACATATTTAATTATATAATATTGAAATAACAATCATAAAGATAACATTAAATTTTGTAACAAATTCATAAAAATGTTATTTTACTTATAATATTAATAAAACTTAAATAAAAAAAATTTATAAATACCTAAATTAAAAAAATAAATTATATATATTATAAAAAGCTATTACATAAACATATTTAACATCGCAAGTGTCAAGTGGACTTTGCATTGGAACGGGGAGTGGGGGTGGGGATGGAAGGTAGAGTTTGATTTTTAAAAACTAAGTTGGGGTGATTTTTGCTTTATTTATTTAAAAAAGAAGTATGGAGTGTACTAAGATATTATGATATGCTATTTATTAATTATGCTTTCTCATTTGATAATATTTTATAAGAATTGAAAAAAGTTTAGTAATTTTCACAATTTATGGGATTTACATATTTAAGAGGAAAAATATAACTTAAAAAAATATCCAAATATAAAATTTCAATATCATATCAAATAATTTTATATCACATATCCAAATAAGTCCTAAGATAAAATAACACAAATCTTAAATATTAAATAAAAATAATAATTTTAAAATTAATATTAATGACACTAATTTAAAAATCTTCAAATCATATTTTCTATACAAAAGCCCAACCTTTTCCTACCAGCCCCACCCTTTCTGCTACCGCCACTACCTTCATACCCTTTAACTCCACCACATTCACCCCGCCTCTAGGAATACTAAAACATACATGAAGGTTCCTGCGTTAATCAACTAAAAGTAGAATAATTATGATTGGCTTCTTTCGTCAAGTGAATTAGTGAAATTCTTTGCCCCTTTTCACTTGAAAAGTTCTCAAAATGTTGAATAAAATAATTTTGTTTTTTTGAGTAGTTTTAATATTATGTGATATTTTGTACCACATCAATTGCACTTCACATGCATCACACCAGTTAAAACAAAAATATCTCTCAGATATAGTGCGACGCACTACTATAACGCCAATCAAATTGAGATTTTCTTCGATTTAGTGCTACGATGCACAGTTATAATGCCACACCATAGGAAGTATTCTATTTTGGTTCGTGTAATGATTGTGCGACTCGTAGTCGGTATTTAGGTGTGATATTCCAAAATTTTGAATTAAGGTTTTAGATCGTTCTACGTATAAAGATGGATTTTAGCCTAATGATTTTTTACTTGAACCAATGTGTCAAAAGTCTTTCCCTGAGTATATGAAGAGTGTTGGATATGAATTAAGGTCTTAAGAAACCCTAAGCACAAAGTTAAATTCAAAGCTTCTTAACCAACTTAGTTTTCATAAAATTTCAAGAATGGGTCAACGCCAAACAATTATAAATCCTATAATATGATGAGTTACGTGATCTATAATGTAATGACTCCAAAGGTCATTTTTAGCATTTTTCGTAAAATTATCATTTTACCTTTTTCGAGAGCTGCCCTGAGCCATAATCATTTAGTTTATGGATTTAATTCAAATACATAGCAAAAAGTTGTGAACTTTGAGAATTTTTTAGTTTTTGGAAGCCTTTGTATTGAAATAGGTGGCTTTAGACCTCATTTGGAGTCTCGAGTTTCAGAATGAAATCTCATCAGTTCTATCAGCTCCAGAATATCGAAATTAGGCTAGGAGGGCTTTTGTTTTCACTTTTAGACCTTTCATGTTGATTTTAGCTCATTTGACGGGACAAAATTGAGTTTTAAGGCCAAAGTTTGACTTTAGTCAATATTTGATCATTGAACGCTCGTATTTAAATTTCTTTGATTCCGTTGGATTCAGAAAGTCATTTTTAGGCTAGGAGAACGTACGAAATATTTTTCGAGAGTCAAAGGAAAAATTTACCTTTTTGAATAAAGTTTCAATTTTTAGTAACCATGTGGGTATCGGGTCAAGGAGACTTCAGATTCATATTTTGATTGTTCTACCGAGTCTAAAAAGCTAAATCTAATAGGGTAGCATATATGGTTTTTTTGACCGGGGGATCCTACTGAATCCCGAGGGTTCATTTGGAGATTAGATTTCTTGATATTTTACTGTCAACACAGTTGCTGGTGCATGTCCAGACACTTCATCGCGATCACATGGTTAAGCTTGGAAAGTATTGCGATTGCATATAACTGATATCCTTTACGTCGCGATCGCGTAACCTCCTGGACGTGATCGCGTAGAGCACGTGACACCTGTAAGTCAGTGACTAAAATAACTCTTCACGACTCTCTTTCCCCATTTTCATAATTTTTGACTTTGGGAGCTCATTTGGGATAATTTCAACGATAGATTTCAAGGGAAATCACTTGGGTAAGTTCCTAAAACTTTGAGTCCTTGATTACCCGCTTTTAATTCCTCGATTTTAACATGTAATTTGGTGATCTCAAGGTATAAAATTGGGGTTTTTGAGTAAAAACCTTGATATTGTATTTTCCACTTTTGAGGGTTAATTACTACTCTGATTTTGATGAAATTTTATATATTTGATCCTTGAAATATGGAAAACTTATTTTTTAACAAAAATTTTAGAAAATCCTTTGAACCTAGGTTTTTCGCTTTTTGGGGTCGATTTGGACACGATTTTAGAAATATCGATATGGGTACTAAACTTCATATTTTCTCATACCTAGGTTATATTTAATTAGATATTGCACAAGTGAATTCTCCTTTCAATCCAAGTTCTTTCGTTACCGAAGGCAGTCTTGCAACGCTTTCTCGAGGTGTGAAAATCCGACGCGAAAGGAAAGGCTCCAGTTTGATTAAGTTTTCTTTATCTAAGGCAAGTGGAGGCTTGACCTTTTTACAAAGTTTTGTGGAATCCTTGTATGTGTTACAATTTGAAGTAACGAGAATTGATTGGGGGTGTCCGTATGGTGTAGTTACAAATGTTTAACCGGACACCAAAGTTAAGCATCATGGGTTAAAATCAAGTAATAAAAATGGGTAAGTTAGTATTGATTTGTTTCCCTAATTGAGTAAGGACTGACATGGACTTATGGTGCCGAGATATTATCTTACACTTCATTGCTTCTTTTCTTGGAGTTTTTCCCAAGAGAGGCCTTGGTTAAATTATTGTGTTATTTTATTTGATTGATGATTATGCTCGTGCGTGGGCTTGTTGATTTAATCACTGTTGTGTGCCATATTACTCTATACTTTTGATAATTTTACTGTTGTTGAATTCTGACACTTGAATATGGATGTATGATTTATGACATGACATGATACTAGTCTTACCAACCAAAGGTTGAAGTGAAAGCTTCACGCTAGTATTCTGGCTGAGTCTGATATGATGAGATTAACTAAGTGTTTCCACTATATCTGATGTGACCAATGGCCTGATCTTTCTGGTAGAGACTGAGGTGAAATATAGTACATGACTTAGCTAGCCCCCATGGGTCCTGACCACCATGGATAATGGCAGATGTGTACATTGAGTTGATTATTATTGTGATTCAGACTTGTGATTGAAATGAAAATCCATTGAAAGTGATGAAAAGTGAACGAAAATGCTTTTATTTAATGATGTTGGACGAATTCATGGTTCTGGATAAGATCGGTAATAATGTTGGTCTAAACATCTCAAAATGTATCCTACAAGTCCATTTATCTTTTTCGTTGGATGTACCCTTCCTTTAGTGACAGGACTTGTGAGATAGAACTGGTATGCTTTCTAGACTTGAGTACGGTATTGATATTGGTATGGACGTCTTAGAACCTATCCTACAAATTTATTTCTTGATTGCATCGAATGTACCCTTCCTACGAAAGTTGGATTTGAGAGGTAGGGACTGATAGGTGATCTAGACTTGGTTATTGTTCCGTTAGTTATCTTGGCCTATTCTAGTTAGTATTTTCTTCACGAGTCCGACTCTTGGTTGCATCGGATGTACCCTTCCTACAACAATCAGACTTATGAGGTAGAAACTAATGAGGTATTATAGACTTCGTTCACGAGGCCTTAGCATAACGAGTAGGGTTTGCCCCATAAGTTGTGGAATGAACTCGGGAGGGATGCCTGCCTCCGAATGGGATAAGGAAGTGACACTACACTTGATATGATTTATATTGATGTTGGTTGGTTGTTGATATACTTTTTGAGTTTATTGGTACGAACATGTTGACATGTCCCAGCATGGACACAAATTTGGTTATTGAAGATACATGTCTTTGATGTTTTGTTCTAATATTTTTTTTAGTACTTTATTATTATCATTATCACCCATACGTCCTATATCTGCCATTTATTTTTAATTATAAACTGCTGGTTATGATTTGATTTGCAACTTCTTGTCTGGAGGATTGCGGTTGGGATGACTGGAGTATTTGGTGATTCTTCATTATTTTTTGAAGTGCCGAGCCAGGGGTACTTGCTGATTACCCGTTGTTTACTTGGTACGCATTCCTTTGCTTTTATATACTTGTGTAGGCATAGAGTTCGGGAGAAATTTGATTATTTCCTCTTTCTGATCAGTTTGAGGCTCGAGTTATTAGAGAGTTGAGGTAGTTGTTTGTCATTTGGCAGATGCCCAAACTCCTTTATCTATGTATTATATCCTATTTGAGGATCCCCAACATCTAACACTTATATATTTTTCAGTTATGTATTTCTAGTATTAGAGGCTTGTACATAGTGACACCGTTTCTGGGTGGTTTATAGTTGGATTTTACATTTATACTATAATGACCTATTTGGTCATTTACTTTCCTTTCATTTTCTTTTGTGTTTAGAGCTTTCTTTAACTTCCCCAAGTCATTTACGACTTACTGGGACCGTTAGTTTGGTTCCATGGAGGTTCTATAGCCTGTTATCTCAACTTTCCTACTTTGGAGGCTTAACCTTGAGGTGTTGGAACACGAGAGTGAATTCTTAGTAAACTTACTTCGAATGAGTTTTGATAGCTCCATTAGCTCGGGAATATCGTCTTTGGTCTAGATGGACCTTAAGTTCGAATCTCGGGGTTTTCTTTTTGAGTTCGAGTTGTTTGGTGAAAATTTAGCTTAGCCAAAGCTTATTTTGGAACCTGGATGGTCTTTTGGTAATTGAAGCAATGAATCAAAATTTAGATGATTCCATCAGATTTGGGATGTTTATTTTGGGCTAGTTGAGCCATTAGTTTGCTTTCCGAGGTGTACGAGCTCGTTTTGGGTTAGTTTGTGAAAAGTAGAAAGAAATACTCCTTTTGATTATTTTGGTTTAGGGGTCATTTTTGTTAAATTGACCTCCAGTGGTCATTGAGTCAACTCTGTTGAGTCCGAAATATATTTTTTTACTCAAAATACATATTTGGTTTGTTTCTTTTGGACTCCGTGCCCTTATTTAAAGCTTAGCTATTGCAAAAATTTTTCTGCAAAATTAGGCCTTCAGCGCGGTCGTGCTCCTTGGATGCGATTACGCTCTTTGGATGTGATCGCCGTTAAATCTGTTATTTTATTTTGCGTGATTGGGTGGTGGTTAACGCGACCACACTGGGTTAGGGATCTGGTTTTTTGCGTGATCGCGCTAAAGGTGCTCTATCACGGTGGGTGCTGGCTTGGCTGCTGGGCACATTGCACTGGTAATTCATGATCGCGCTATGGTGTGACTAGTTTATAAACTGGTAGTCCACCATTTCCATTTCATTTCACAACTTTTCTCCTTCAATCTCTCCCCATCCCCCGTTCCTTCTCCCACTAATTCAAGGGTTAACTGGTGGTTTTAGTCAAGTTGAGCTAGGAAGTTGATCCTCATCACCTTGTCCTCGAAATTTATAAGTTCTCCCTCCCTTTTTTCTCTTCCTTATAGCTTTGCATGACCTCAATGGTGAAATTGTGATCTTGGGATAAATTGTAGTTAATCCTTGGTATTAAGCAACTTGGTGTAGTTTTGGAGCTGAAGTCAACCTTCCCTTACGAATTCCTCCTCGTTTTAGGTGCGTTTTGAGCCTTAATTCCGGCTAAAACTCTGTTTGCCATGTTTTGTACTTCTCCATAATCTTTGATTGGCCAATTGAGGACATTCTGGTGGTCTAATTGGGATCAAATTTGAACCACACATTCCTTGAGCTGAGGCCTTTGTGCCGGTGATTTTAGTTTATTTTTTGGGTTGCGGGGCTGCAGGCCCCTTTTTAAGCCTATTTTCTATCTCGGATTGCACTTAGAAATATAGGTTTTGTTTTTTATGTTTTGACCTTTGGATTTATAATTTGATAGATTTTGGTGATTTCAGTTGTGTTCGGAGCATCGGGCTGCATTGTACGCTTTTTGAGGATTCTCAATGGTGCCCAGTTAGGCTAGATTTACTTTCCTTATATATTGGGCTACTTAGTGTGCTTGTTGATATGGCTAGCTATGTCGGTGGTTGTTAGGTTGATTACCTCGATTTAGATGAGTTGTTACTCTTTTACCAGCTTTCGAGGGGTTCATGGAGGGACGTAGAGGGCATGAGTTATATGTGATTGTCCTGGTCTTTCCAAGAGCGGCCTAAGATCTTTTGGCTATGTTTTAGCCCTTATGACGAGCGAGTGAGATGATTTCTTAGGTGGTGGCCTTTGTCCAATCCTAATCTGCTAGTTTCTCCCGTATTCAACTTTTTTACTTTAGTTATGCCGCGATCATACATCCTCACATTGTTACTTTTGGTAGATTGATCACGGACGTGCCCCGGGGCTATTGTAGAATTATATTCTCAGTTAACCAATTAAAATTGGTGGTTTCCCTGGCTTAATAACTAATGAAAATAGAGATTTTCTTACTTATACTTATACGTATGCCACAACCACCCTATGGTATGGCGTTATTTTCAAATATAACAGGAAGAGTTTTTAACTGTCATGGATGATACACTGTTACTCAGAAGTTACTTGTGGAACTAATAGGGCGGAGACCCCCGGTATTGGCATTAAGTTTCAGGGACCCCACGATTGGCATGATTTGGCACTAAGGGTCAGGGCCCCCATGTTTTGATACGATAGTGGTTCTATGAGTCAGGTACCCCACAATCTGGTTTGTTTTGGCACTAAGGGTTAGGGACCCTATATTTCGGTATGGTTTTGGAACTAAGGGTCAGGGACCTCACGATTTGGTATGGTTTGGCACTAAGATTCAAGAACCCCAGGGATTTGACAATAGTCGGTATTGATTAAATTTACTTTTTTCACCACCCCCATGCATTCATTCTTACATTGTTTGTGCTTACCGGGCTTAAGGAGGAGTCACGGTTGGTTTGTTTTGCTATTTGTGCAACAGAAGTGATGGGGGCGTCCGATAGGTTTTTGTGTGTTTATTTCCTGTCTTCACTTAGTTGCATTTGCACCTCACTTAATTTACTTGTGGTACATTTATGGTCGCATCAGTACTGACTCTTTACTGGAGTTTAGATGCGCTCTCTTACTCCGGTTTCAGGCTTTATGGATAGTGGTTAGTGCCCTTATGTCGGAATCACTAGTAATGGCCGGTCAGCCATACGGTAGTGAATTCATTCCCGGGCCTTGTACACACTGTCTATCTCCCATTTTCGATGACCGTATTTCTAATTTTCCTATATAGTTTTGTACTTAGAACCCATTGATATTAGTTGCACTTCGAATCTTTTTCCTCTTCCTGTATTCATAGTTAGCTTATTCCTGCTTTCTTACTATTATTTACCTGTTTTACTTTCCTCACTATTCTTTTATGTGTACTTTATTTTAGTCCGGTAGGCCTATGATGCCTACTAGGTCCCTGTGCTGGTACTCATGCTGTATCTCTGTACCATTTTTATGGTGCAGATACCGGCAGGGGTTATCGGAGATGTCGAGGTCGTGCTTGGTAGATACTGTTGATTTACAGAGACTATAGTGAGCTTTGACTTTTGATCTGATCGTGGTTTCCATGCTATTTGGCCTACTTTATTTTATTTCATTGCAGGCCCTATGTAGTATTATTTTGTGGGGGCTATATTTGTATATATTTATCTCTTGGTTACTCTGATAGTAGCTGCATATGCCATTAACACCGGATTTTGGGATTTGGGTTGTATATATCTCTATCTTTCTTTTTTTATTATATTATATTATATGCTATGTTATTGATTGATTTGTTAATCGTGAGCGTTTATGGCTCGTTGCGAGTATCTCAAGGCTGTAGGGATAGGCTTTTCTAACAAAGGTTCATAGATGCCATCATGACCCGAATTTGGGTCATGACCTACACTTTTTTTTCTTCTCACTTATTCATTATTTTTTGCATTTGTCCTTAAAAATTATGTAGGGTGATATGTCTAGGTGGGTTAAGGCAGGTGCCATCATGAATTTGGATTTGTAGGGTTGGGGCATATAACCTATTAAATTAAAGATATTTGAGTCCTCTTTCCAATGCAACAAATTATTCGTCAACACAAGGTCAGAGTAAAAGTTATGACCCTTTTACTAGAGACTGTCTAAGATGCCAAGATGTGACTCCCAGAGTGACGTTCCGTTGGGCTAGTCAAACTTAACCATTAATCCCTAAAATGGACCCTAATTCAGTATGCATGACTCTCCTTTGGGGGTTCGATGATCCGTCATTAGGGGTCGTTGAATAAATTTTTTCAGCATTTTAAAGGAGTTTTTGTGGGGTAGTTTCGTCCTTTCCTTAACCAAGTCCTCTCCCATATTTTTAAACACCCCAAAAGATTATTTTTCATATTCAAAACCATTGTTATTCTCCCAAAATTTCCTCTACCTTCTCCCCAAAACTCAAGAACTCTATTGATCTCAAACCAAATATTTAAGCTACCAAGAGACGGTTTCAACCCAATGGCTCTCTCCGAGTTCCTTCATTTTAAAAACTCCATAAATAGAGTTACCTTCAAGTATAAAACTCCAATCTTGCAAGTCCAAAACTTCTCCCTTCAAGTATAAGAACAAGTGATATGGATCTGGATAGCGCCATTTTTGCCAAACTCATGATTGAAGGCTTGTACAAAGAGATTAAGGATACAAATGCTCTAACTACACTATGAATACTGGTGAAGGCTCAGTTTGCACCTTCAAGGATCAATATTACATATGGATTATAGCTTGGGAAAGAGAAGACATTAAGAAGGAAGAAGATCCCAAGAAAGCTTGAAGGCCATACTTTGGGGCTTAGGTGGAGTTTTTAGATACTTAGGCCATTTTTTGTATTTATGCCACTTTTGGGCTAATAATGTAATTAGTATAAGTCTTAAACTACAAATAATAGCTTTTAGATTTTACTCCTTAGTTATTAGTGATTATTGGAAACTATCTCTTGTGTGAGATGAGAGCTTAGAAAAGTTAATGTTGCTATTTGAGTTGATGGATGTGGTGTCTTGGGAATTATCCCCTTTAGTTCCACCTGATAGGATTGGTGATACATTATAGTTGTTGATTTAGGGGTGCTAATTCTAACATAATCTCTGTTCCTAATTTCTTTCTATTGTTGTGTCTTTTCTTATTGAATTGATGCTACTATTGATTATCAAAATAGGAGCTCTTCACTTTAATGTAGTGATGGTTGCCTATAGATCTTCATACTTTGTGTCTCTTCTTTCTATCCTCTATCTTTTTACTTTATCATATTGTGTTTTTTCTAACTATCATTTTGATAATTATATCAACAAGTCTCAACTTTTCAACCAAAGTTTTCATCCTAAAGCTT
>JBDJHY010229838.1:0-11041 GCA_039654485.1 Withania somnifera
CTGGACAACCTCGTGGGGAGGCTGTCCAGTGGCCGGAGAGGCCATGGGAGGGCTGAAATTTGGCCAAAAGAGAAGAGCAAATCGCCTACCTAGAGAGAGGGTAGCCGAGGGTTAGGGTTTTTGAGTCTAAGTCCAAAGTTCAAAATTTCTTTCAGAGTTATTCTTATATAATATTTAGAGGTATCGGAAAACGCCCCAAATAAAATAATAGAGTTCAATTGATTAGGAAAAATAAAATATGAATAATCCTCTTCCGTGTCAGAAAGATTTTCGACGTGTTATGAGTTGTGCTGCCTTAAATTGTAAATGCCTTATTCACCATTTGACACGTGTTGGTTGGGGTCTTTTAATTTGCAATTAAAATTGCAATTTTTAGCCATGTTCACTTTTAATAAATAAATTTCATTAAGTTGACAGGTTGATTTTCTTCTCTAATCCTCTCATTTTTAATTTATTTTTACTCTAAATTTCTTCGTCTTCACACCATTCAATTGTACACATAAAAATACTCAATATAAAAATAATTTACAAAATTAAAGCTCAAAAAAAATAAATAACAATACTAAATATGAGATAAATAACAATTAAGAATTTGTATTTTTGGTCTCACATCACCATTCCACACTTAAAATAATTTTTCATCCTTGAGCAAGCAATAAAGTACACGTCACTAAATTACGCTAGGAATGTCTCCATTTTGGTTTTTACAAACATTTAGACCATATAGAAATTCACAGCATCAAGTTTAGTTCCCAATAATTATGAAAAAACACAAAGAATAAATAACCTTTTAACCTCCTAACCTCAAGGACAGACTCTAACTAATAAAATTTAGGTTTGTTCACCTATTCTTGTCAAAAAAAAAAAATTAATAAAATCACCTATCCCTAATGAAAGAAGTTCTCTCAGAAAAAGAAAACTTCCACATTTAATTCAAAGAATCAAATATAAATTAATTAATTAGCGTCAAAGAAAAACTCTCGCACTCTCCAAAGAATTCACGTGTATGAACAAAAACCGCAGGCTTGCTCATTATCTACATCTTTACTTATTAAGCATGATCGAATAGAATCAAATGTGACTATAACGGGTTGTAATGTTGGTTAGGAACGAGTAAGAAAACTATATAATATTTACTTACGCTACTTAAGTAGTTTGCACTTTTTTAGACTTCATCACCCATTATTTTCTTCTTCTGTTTATATTTTTCATACCTCTATTAAACAATAATTTTTGCCAGTATTTTTTATCAAATCAAGAATGTTTCAATGTCTTTTTATCTCATATTCTTTCAAAGAGGTTCTTTTTGCACAAGTAACTTTCATTAGTCACCTTTTACACTTGATTCTTTATTTTCTTCGGGTGTAATAATTTTATCACAGTTTATGCCATAATACTCAAGAAAGCATGGTATAAAAATTAGGAATTCAATAATATGGATCAAGGAGAAAATACGTTTAACAAACGGAAGACAATAGGTTCAAAAGAGCTAACTATTGATAATAATATCTTAAAAGGCTAAAATTTACAAGATGTATCAAACAAAGACTATTATCATCTTCTAAATTGCGCAGCATTTTTTAATTCACAATACCAAGATGAAGGGAAAGTTCTAGACTAGGATGCATAATATGGAATATAAAAGAAATACTCACCTGTCATGAAAGAAGTATCAATCAAGATTGATCAATTATACTTCTAAGACAAATAGAATCATAGGAAACTATTAAATAAGAGAAATCATAAATACAATCAATTTGATGTGTCTAGGTGTCAAAAAGTTTTTATTTTATTTACACTCAAGCACTCCCAAAAAATTATCATTCAAGCCCAATCCTAAATTACTTAAATTAAACAAGTTAAAAAAAGTTTTCTCTTTTTTATTTCAAAAAATAAAAAAAAAAACTCCTAAAAAAATTAAAGTTACTCTACGAAAAATATAAAATTACCCGGTTCAAAATACATTTCTCGAAAAACAATACATGGATAAAGAAAAATCAAGAGGAACTATTATCTAACTAATAAATTAGTAATTAATAACAAAAAAATTCCATCACCCCGCGTTTAAAATTGTGCAATGTCCGCAATGCATGTAAAATAAATAAGACGGTAAAAGAAACTCCTTCATTAGCTGAAGGCATTAGTAACTTATGAGATATTGAGACTTTTCTCATTTTATGGTTCTAGATGTAGGTACTTCACACATAGTTCCAACCCGGTAACTTTCTTTTGCAGTCTCTTAACAATCTGCAAAAATAAAATTAAACAAATTATGAAAAAATAAAGTAATAAAATAAGTAAAAAGTAATAAAATTGGGATGCCACCCAACACGAGCCTTATTTAAGGTCATGGCACAAAATAATTAAATTTTCTCTCCATTATGAACTTATAAATTTTATCCGTAATTTTTTTTTTTTTATTTTCGATTATACTCATGGAATGGTGGTATTAAAGAACCAACCAATGAATGCCACATCTTTCCCTTCTTGGTCTTTAAATTAAGAATGATATTTTTGTTTCTTTTAACAGAATAAAATTCAAATTTTGTTGATGTGTCCTTTTACAAAAAATAAAATAATAAGTACAAATAAAATTAAACAAGAAAATAAATACTAATAGACTATTTGTAAACCTTTGTACACTTTTCAAGCTCAAATACTAGTCCAAACTTCTGATCGTCGGATAAAAGACTTGACAAAAAAATTCTCAGGATAATCTTTCAAGTCCCTATGAGCCACCTCATGGTCCTACAACAATGCCACGAGCCATGTTAGGGGGCTCATAAGGATGACTTTTGGATGCAGTATAGTTGCAGGCTTCCATGAGCCAAGGAACAACCCATGTAGTTGACCCATGAGCCGTGCCCAGGATTGTGGTAGGTAACCCTCTATTCTTCTCCCATCTCCAGACGCACAATACCCCCATGCAGACCATATCAATGTCCTACAATCTATAAGGCCCATTGTGGACTTGACCTTAAATATATTCAACCTTGTATGAAGAGTCCCACAGACCGTAAGATTCTCATACATCCCATATAGTGGCTCATGGGATGGCTTATCCAGATTTTTAAAAACGTAGTTTATAGTATTTCAATCATTTCCCATTCCATCAAAGACCAATACTATGTTTTTTTAGTGTTTATGAGGATTAATATATATATATATATATATATATATATATATACTCACTTAGAATATTTCTCTCATACTTATAACTTACAAACTCAGACAATTTCTCTCAAGATCTCATTAGGCTTCTTTTTTAGGCTCGAGGGAAACTAATATTCCATTTGAATCATTAGTTCAAAAGATTCAAGACCAGATATATAGGTATTGAATGAGTATTCCTTTCATCTTAATGTCCAAAGTTTCCTAGTTTTTAGTTGAGAATTCTAAATCTAATGGCTAGATTTTTTATGTCACCCAAACTACACCTCTTTCCAAAGTGTAAAATGGTCTCTATCAAATATAGAAACTAACCTAGGTTTGATGTCGATCCTATAGGGAATATAGTAAAAAAATGTCTACTAGCACTTTTATTCTATTATAGTACATATTTCCATATTAACTAATATAGAAAATAAATGTGGGGCTTTTAATTTTAAGAAATATTTTGAATACTAACAAGAGAGGAAATTTCTTAAGTTCTGAACTAGATGAATGAAAGCACTAGAATTGTGTTCCCCGTAACTTCATAACTATGTGAGTCTCGGTACTAGTGATCTATCCTAGTGCTATATATGTAAAATCTAAAGATAAACTACATTGGAACACCGCCAGGCACTAATTAGGTGACATTACACTAATCTCCTCTAAGTCTCATAGTGCGTCCCATACAAAGCCTAGATTATTGATCTCATATTTATCCCTATCCGCCAAGACTAAGGTTAATTAAATGGTACCTCCAAATCTCTGTTTTAGTTTTTTTTTTTTTTTTAATCTCTACCTCCCGCCAAGGCTAGTAAAGAAACGAGAAATTCTTTATATTATAAACCTAAGAAAACAATAAAAATTAAGAACCCTACAATACATGAATAAACACCATTCAAGAATTACTTTTTTTACCTAACCCTACTTTGTTATTTAGTCATGATTCCAAAAACCATAATTGTGGTGTTTATATATTCATGGATGCATTATTATCATAATTAATCTATTGGGAAATCATGATAATATCACTTATATTTGAAGAATAGTGAATTAGAATGGTAAAGATGGAATAACTATCTTTAATTCACTAAATACTAATATAAACTCCCAAAATATGTTTAATTCAAGAGAGGATACTCAAACATATAACCAGAAAGTGTATCAATGTGTATAATCTCGTAAAAAACCTAAAACAAACTATATATAGGCATGCGATCTAATCCTTGATAGAATAGGAGACAACTGGGATGGATCATGTGGGATAGTCAGGGTAAGGACTGTCCTGTCTAGGCAAGGTCCGTCCCTGTGACCATACTTCAACACTTGGCCTTTTTATTGCTTCTTCTCCAAGTCTTCAACATCAATACACGGACCGTACTAAGATAATACGGTGTATCCTGGGCCTCGTCTATCCATACTTGGACTCAAAATCCTCACAAAATATAGGTCTTAAAATAGCCATCGGTATAGAATGTCCTTGGCTGGGATGGTCCATCCTAGCCTCCATTCCAACATACTTGGTGATTTTTGTCCTTCAATACTCAGATCTTCTCTCAGCTTCTAAAAATATGGTGTCAGTAAGGACTGCCCTTCAGCTCTTTTCTCCAAGCTTGGTTCAAAAACTCAGTATTTCACTCATATTCTTCTCTAGTACCAAAATCCTTGCAAATACATAAAAAACACACAAAACTCACAAAATATCTTTAAAAACAACCATAAATTCCCCGTTTTAGACTTTAGAGTGTCGTAATTTACCGTCACATAAACACCCTTAAATTAGAGCCATTTCTTGTCCTCGAGTGACAAAACTACACAAACACATACATATACAAGGATGACCTCGAGTGAAAAAACCACACAAACACATGCATATACAAGGATTCTAGCACAGGAATAACAACCACAAGTTTGTTCAATGCACATTATTTTTGACACCCCTAAATGACCTGTGAAACACAGTTGTTTATTATAAAATTGACTTAAGATAACATAGTAGTATCTAATATTTACATCATATTACCAAAAAGTGATAGAACATAATTTATAGATATTGGCTCGACCAACTAATAGCCAGATAACGAAACCAGATTGCCCTCACACAAAGAAGTACCTTTCAAATTAAATCAAATTTTAATATGAGATTAAATGAAACCGTTCACACTAGAAACTAAATCCATCCTAGTGCATGTACTCAATTCATAGCTTGCCCTTATTTTTAAAACTTAGATTTTCAAGGAGCCAATTTTGGATCACAATTGGACTTTTTGGCTTGTAATGTAGGCTAAGGATTAGATGTGGTATGGGAAAATATTGAATAACCCTCATTTGGCACTACATTATTCAATCCACGAATTTCTTTTTCTTGTAGTTTTTTCCCCTTATATCTCTTTTTTTGTGCAGTGCTTTTTCCATTTTTATCATTTCATTAATTTTTTTATTTTTTTATTTTCTTTTTCAACTTTGTTTTACCATGTCAATACTTTTTCTTTCTTTTAATCCCTACACATCACCTATCTTTCTCTTTAGTCCCTTTAACCACCTACCATTTCTTTCTAAGTATGATTTTTCCACCCTTATTCTACCCACCATCAACTTAGGATTTTGTCTTGGGTTGAGGTATAGTGCCCCTGTAGGTACCAGGGATAAAATAGGGAAGTTTACACGTAGAACACTAAGTCTAATGGGGTTAAATAAAGAAAAGGCTTGTAGGCTCAAAATTGGGATCAAGCGGTACAATTTCCATTTGGTCATGTCTTTGAAGCTCAAGTGGACTAAATAAATAAAAATGCCATATGATCACTTCCTAACCAACTACTCTATGACCTTAGTTTGACCAACGAGGCAAGTTCTGACTCATACACATGCAGTGGACTTGGAAATATAGACTTCGCACTCTCAATGGCATCTACTCACCTTATCTATTATCAGTTGTGAACACAATGCTAAACTTATGTCCTAATAACAAGTCAATACATAAAATATCAAATAAAAAAAAGATCCTAAGAGTCAATTACCAGCCAACATACATCAAACAACAAATCAAATTTTTTGAGGGGGTCCGATTTTTTCCATATTTCAAAAGCTTATCAAAACAATTGCATATTTTCACTCTTTTACCAAAAAAAAAGGCAACAAGTTACCCAACTAGACCATATATTTTATATCCATCAAAAAAATATAAAAACAAAACCAAAAATAAAAAATTACATCCTAAACATGTTCGTTCAACTAGATAGCACTTGCGGGAAAAGAAACACATTAAGAAATACCCGCAAGTGGGCGAAATGCCCCTACCCCTAACAAAAATCTGGTGCATAGTCCCTGAAAAACCACCCTTTAAAATGAAAAATGGGTTCGAAACCCTATATAAAGGTTTTGGGATTTGTTTCGATTCATAAAGGTAAAATTATTGACCACCCTTATGAGATGAGCATAAGGACGTACCTTCACAGGATGATATGGTGTGTTCCTCTAACTGTTCCTCCAATGTTACCATTTTTAACACATTTTTTAACCGACCCTTGTGAAGGCGGGAGGGACGATCCATCCTGTCCTGGGATAGTTTGTTTTGCTTTTCATCCCACTATACTTGCACAAATGTTTAAAGATTAAAAACTTACGTGGGGCCACAACTCTTTGGATTGTCCGTCCCTTTGGTCATTTTGCCTTGAATAGTCAATTTTTCCAAGTTTTTCCTGCACTTTTAGCTTAACAACCTTGCATATATGAACACACTAATTACACTATTAAATTTAAAAATCATAATCATTACTTTATAAATCTTGGGTTGCCTCCCATGTAGCACCAAATTTAACGTCGTGACACAATCTAGACCACTTAAGTACTCAAAACTCCTGAAGTATGAGCTCCTCCACTAATTTTACTTCTCCAGAGCTCCCAAATATAGCTTCAAACTTTTTCCATTAACCTTGAACAAGTGTCCAACCTTTGCTTCTAATTAAAAAAAAACATGAGGGAAAACATGTATGACGGTGAAAGGACATTACACTTCAACTTAACTAGAAATAACAGAAGTCTTGAATATAACAACAAGACCTTTTCAACAGGATAAATTTTTTTTATGGATCTTCCTCTCATGGTACAGCTTGATACTCTCCATGTACAAAGTTGCATTCTTATAGGCTCTACGACTAAACATATCAAGAACATTCAGACTGTCAAGTCATAGCTCAGAAGTTTCTTTCATATCAAGATTTAGTCTCTTAAAGGCCCATATGGACTTGCGTTTGATC
The DNA here is from genome assembly GCA_039654485.1 of Withania somnifera. Lineage (NCBI taxonomy): Eukaryota > Viridiplantae > Streptophyta > Magnoliopsida > Solanales > Solanaceae > Withania > Withania somnifera. Next base: position 7,407 of record JBDJHY010229838.1, read on the forward strand.
TTAATAGGTAGACAATAAGATTTTACATAAGCCAACTAGTACGATGAAATTTCTACCGGTGTCAGTGCGATATGTTCAAATAGCATCATCTAACTTGCAAGAGCATTCATAATTTTCTCCATAATAGACTTGATATTTCAAATGGAGACCTCCACTTTTCCACTATTTTGAGGGAGATAAGGATTTTCCACCCTATTAATTAACCCATACTTAGAGAGGAATACACCAAATATCCAGTTGCAAAAGTGGGATTCCTCATCAGTGCTTATAGCTTTGAGATGCCAAATCTAGCAAAAATATTCTTCTTTAGGAACATTGTGACAATCTTAGTCTCATTATTAGGTAGATACACAACCTCTACCCACTTTAACACATATTCCATAGTTACAATAATATACCTCATCCTATGTGAAGATACAAACGGCCCCATGAAGTTGATACCCCAGACATTTAATAGCTCTACATTCATGATTGAAGTTAGAGGTAATTCATGTCTCCTCAAAATGCCTCCATGCTTTAGGAAACGATCATAGGACCTAACACAGTAATGTGAATCCTAATAGATTGTCGGCCAATAATACCCACACTGCAGAACATTACACACAATTTGAATACCACTATGGTGACCCCAATAGGGTACTCATGACAGGACTCCATCATAATCATCAACTCTGACCTTGGAATACATCCCTAAATTATCCCATCAACATATACCAAAATAGATAGTGCTTATCCTAGAAAAAGTTCCACATGCCATGCATGAACTTCTTTAGTTTGATAAAAGTTCATGTATGATGACAGAATATTAAAAATATTATAATTTGGAAAGTTTGTGTACCATGGAATTAAGTCCTATGATTCAACCAAAAGTTACTCATCTGGAAAATCATCATTAATCTCAGACCTATGAGGTATCTGCTAGTTGATTATCTTGCTCCCCTTCAGTTAAACACTTCAAAATCAAACTCTTAAAGTAAAAGAATCCATTGAATTAGCCTAGGTTTGGCGTCCGTCTTTTTTATCAGATACTTTGATGTTGAGTGGTCTGTGTGAATAATGAATTTTATGTTTAACAAGTAAGCCCAAAATTTATCAAATACAAATACAACAGCTAATACCGCTTGTTCTGTCATTATATAGTTTCGTTGTGCAGGACTCGTCACTTTACTATCATAGTAGATTGGGTTAAGAAAGATTTCATGCTTCCATCCCAGTCCAACAACCAGAGCTAGTCCACTAGCATCACACATTACCTCAAAAAGTAGTGAACAACAAGAATCCACAATCATAGGAGCAGATATTAACTTTTATTTTAGAGCCTCAAAAGCCTTAATACATATGTCACCAAAAATAGATTTTACCTCTTTCTCTAGAAGTCTGCATATTGGGTGTGTAATTTTCGAGAAGTCCTTTATAATTCTCTGATAGAATCCTACATGACCCAAAACATTATGAATGCCCTTCACCTAGATCGGAGACACTAGTCTTGCAATAATTTTAATCTTGACTCAGTCTACTTCTATACCTTTTGTATAAATCTTGTGCACCATCACAATACTTTCATGCACCATAAAGTGACACTTCTCCCAATTAAATACCAAATTTTTTTGCTTGCATATTTCCAACACTCTAGCCAAACTATCTAGACAATCATCAATGAAGTCCTCAACCATAGAAAAGTCACTAAATATAGACAGCATCCACCTCTGGAATGTGGTTGGAGCATTACACAACCTGAACGGTATCCTTATAAAAGAAAACATGTGATAGGTATAGAGGAAGGCAGTCTTCTCTTGGTCCTCTAGCATAATATATATCTTAATATACCTAGAATAATTATCCAAAAAGTTGTACCATCCTCTCCCACCTAGTCTATCAAACATTTTATCCATGAATGGTGGAAGGAAGTGATCCTCCGGGGCCTCGCATTTAATTTTATATAATCTATACAGACCCTTCACCCATTCAATGTTTTTATGAGAAGAAAATTACTCATATTATTGGGGACAACTGTGATCCCTCTCCCTATTTTTTAGCCCACGTTGCACTGTACTAACCGATATATTGTCATTTAGGGTAATTATTAATCAATGAGTTAGGTTAAAGTAGAAAAAAAAGGAGTAATACCTGGACATAAACTTAATTTTGACATGTTTGGATTTGTGCCTAGACAACTTGCATTTCGTAAAAAAAAAAAGAGTAGACTACCCCAACATCCAGCCATTTTATCATCTCCTTCTTAACCACCCCTTACATAAGTGGATTAATCCTTCTTTGGTGTACCATGAGAGGAATTTTATTCTTCTCCAATTGGATTTTATGTGTGAAAATATTTGGAGGAATACAGATAATGTCTTCTATCGACCATGCTATGGTCCGCTGGAATCTCCTTAGAATAGAAACAAGAGCCTCAACTTGTGGCTCTAATAGGTCAATAGATATTTCATTGATAAAGCATTTCAAATAACAAGGAACACATAACGGAGATGATCAAGGAGAGACTTCAATTTTAAAATATGTGGCTCCTAAATAGATGCCTTAATATATGAGCCACTCTATTCTTTAGATCAAAGTCTAACTTTTGAAGCATAATACAATGACCTAGGTTGCTTAAAGTTTGCTCTACTTCCGTAAAGTCAGTAATAAAGTTGTTTCCAGATTTTTCATAACTGCAACTAGAGTATTGGTGATAAACATCTCCCCTAAAGGAGAAATATCTAAATATCGGCTTAATAAATAGTATCTATAATAGAAACCACCCTCAACTCACTAGATCGATCCATCGTATTCAACACATTAAAAGTAACCTCATTATCATTCAGCCTGGATTTATGTTCTCCCTACTCCATGTTCACTAACTCTCTACGTAGCCAGAAATAGTCTCCCAAGTTTAATGGGACCCACAAAATAGACTTCTCAATCCAAAATAATAAAGTCCATTAGGAATATGAAATATTCAACTTTGACTAGGGCATCATACAATATACCAATAGGCTTTTTGACTGTACAATCTTCCTTGAGTAACCGAATTGTCGTAAGTCAGGGGGATCCCAATCCCAGCTAATTATAGAATAAAAATGGCATGATGTTAATGTTGGCTCCAAGATCATACAAATCCTAGAAAAATTTGAACACTCCAATGGTACATCATACAATAAAGGCATTAGGGTTTGCTTTCTTTTGGACCAATGAGTATGAAGAAATAGCACTACAATGGTGAAAAAAGTCCTCAAGCTCAAATGTCACAATCCGTTTCCTAGTAATCAGATCCTTGATGGACTTTGTGTAGCCCAAAATCTGCTCTAATGCCTCCACCAACTGAATGATAATGGATAACTACTTTAGTACAGTCAAGAATTTGGGGAATTTCCAATATTCCATATTTTTATGGAGTTTTGGGAAGGGAAGAGGAGGTTTAGGCATAGACATGAGTGGCTCTATATCCTCCTTTTCCTGTCTCTTCTTGTCTATTTCCCCATGATCAATAAGAAGGCTTTCTAAAATTTCACTCTTTTCTACTATTTTATTCATCACCACAATCTCACAGTCAGTATCAACTCTATTTTTTACAACCTCCATATCATCACGAGTATCAACTATAACAGGACTCATAGGGTCAGCCATCGCTTTACACT
>JBDJHY010229878.1:0-11040 GCA_039654485.1 Withania somnifera
TGCTCAAGAACTTTGTACTCTATATTTTGGTGATGAACACTTGATTTTGAGATTGGAATGATGAATAATGTTGTAGTCTATTCCTCTCTTCTGTTCAATAACTCTTGAGGTGTATTTATAGTTGCCCAAGCTGATATAGCCATTGGTGAAGAAAATCTAGCCATTATGGCTCATTGAACTGCTGCATTTAATGCTTCTGACACCAGATTGGTCGACTAATTTGACATTTTGGTCGACTAAATAATTTTTCAGTACCCTACTGGAACTCAGGTTGGTCGACTAAAATCCTGGATTGGTCGACCAGTTTGGTCCTATTTTGGTCGACTAATTTCTCAAATTAGTTGACTAAATCTCTACTATTTCTTTACAATTTCTGCACTTTGAGTACTTGGAAAGGTCCAAAAAGAGTCCTTTACTTCCCGAAGTGAAGTGCTTTCTTATGAATTGTTTCACGAACATATACAATGGTTTGTAGGAGTTCTATTAACATCGAATCTTTGACTTAATGGTTTGGTCATCAATTAATACATGAAGGGACGATTCTAGTGAACCAACCTTGGTCCAAAAGTTTGGCTGACCCATTATAGAGGGGAGATAGGTTCCATCACGGTCAAATATCGGGTCATGAAAAAAATAGACAAGATCGTTTAGCAAGTTCTCTAACACAGAAGTTGAGATAATTAAACCAATTAGAGACTAGTTAAAAATTAGTGGATATAAGGTGGATTGAGGAATGTTAGTTTCGACTTTAGGGTGTCAAAAAGGTTATTTCAGGGTCAATTTGAAACAGGGAACAATATGGTGATAGAATCACCTTTTTCCATACTCCTAAGTCATTAGGAAACCTCAAATGCAATGCCTTCCATAAAATTCAAGGTACACTATTTTGAAAAAGATTTGGCAAGCAAAGGATGAATGAATATGTCACACCCCAAGGCTACCCCTATTGGTAATGTGGTGCTCGGGAGTAACAAGTGACCCTAAGATAACCCTTGGATCATGAATGTATTATAAATAATGAAATAAGCATGTGCGGAAGCAAAGTGTGATAGGTCAAAATTATTGATATAGATATTGAAATAGATCAAGAAAGTCATATCATAAGCCAAAACAGGTGAATAATTAGAAAAATATGAATCGAGATAAAACTATGTATCAAAACCATCTAAACACCCGAACACATAAAATTATATGTATACTGAAAGTAATTTTGGGAATGGGGATGGAAGGACTCCACCATTGAATAATCCCACATAATTGGTAGGGAAAATTTTCGAAAAATAATGACCCTTGAAGATGAATTCGTGAAGGTTGAGGAACCCTAGGTTGAGAGAAGGTGAATAACCTCACTCTTTTCTTTCTTTTCTCATGTTTGGTAAAGTGATGAATGAAGGGTTTATTGGTTAAGTTTGGGGGATTAAGGATTGTATAGTAATTAGGGATTTTCTTAGATGTTTTAGACTTTTAGTAGAGTATAAAATGACATAGTATCAATGTTTAATGAATTAAAAGTTACCAAAACACCTCTGAGACAAAACAGTAAAACTTTTCATCCAAAAACATAAAGGAGAATTTACCTAGTGCCTGGGGCACTATAGGGCCACGTTGCACCTCTCAAATGGCGTTATAGGGAAACTTCACGCCCCTTAAATTGTGCTATTTGGCCACATTTCCCCCTTCTTTTACAGGATAGGATTCTTTAGTATGTAACATTTTACTCCAACCTCAAAATGACATGCGATTAATTGTATTGGAAACTACACTCAAAGAAATTTCTGTGAATAGGTTATGGGTCACATAACACATTATAGATTGGGATCTATGATATTTTGAAGTTGAGCCATGCATGAAATGTTAAGAATACTATGAAGATATAAAAACTTTGAACTTAACTTTGCACTATGAGTTCTTTATGATCTTGAATCTTATCAAAAACTACCTACATAATATAGAATTGATTATATTACTTAGTAAGAAGTGAAATCTCATAAAGCATGATCCTAATCATGCACGTCGACAGTTTTGATTCTATCTAAAAAATTTAGGGTGTTACGTTATCTCCCCCTTGGGTTCATTCATCCTCGAATGAAGGATAAGGTTGGTACATGATGAGAACTAAGTGACGAGACTAAATATTGTGCTTGAACATGACCTACTTGAGACTCTACATTGAACAAGAGTTGACCATGACTGAACATGAATATCGCGACATTAATTTAGATATGAGATACATGATAAGGTTGACTGACTGGATACTGATCATTGTATGTGACACTGACTGAACTGGACTACACATGAAAAAATGCTAATCTTTTTAAGTGAGTTGTACTATCGTGAAGGACATTATTTAGATATGGAGAAGTACATAATCATGAGATGAGAATGGAATACACTAGCATGGATATTGTGAAGGCATGAAATCATATACCCAATTTTGTAGGGTGGACTTCATTACCTTAGAAACCTTGTCTATAGGGAATTTAATAATACTTTAAGAGAAAGAATCAAGAGAACGAATCATGGGAACCATTAAGGTAGGAGCTACTAGTGTAGTTTAGGTATCTTAGTCGTCTGATCTAGGATTATAAGTCATGGAAGGAGAGGAATTGGACATAAGCGTCGTTTGAATCTAAAGTTTTCTAACATGGAACATAAATGTGAAGGGTATAATTGGGAGGAAAACTTAGTCACCTCACATTATCTCTAATTTAGAAAAGAATAAATGCAGATACTTAGACATTCTGTCTGCAAATGAAGGATATGACTATGCTAGAAAGATAAAAACTACTAATCCATAAACAAAATTTTCACAAACTGGCATCTACCATGGCTGGAACTGATTAATTTAGGAGTAAGAACTCAGATGGAATACATATAACACGACTGCACCCAAGAAATTTTATTTGAATATGCATAGACATGAAATTTAGTGGAGTAAAACTAGAAAAACTAAGGGAAATCACTAAGTCTTTCTATTTGATTTGTGAACTGACTTGCTGGGATGAAAGGAATTGTATTACATGGAATATGAGAAATCTATAAGATTACTATGTCTCAAGCAATACAACTACTAAATTTCACACCTAACAACACATCCTAAACATGCTCCTTCTCCTAAACATTGCACGTCACTGGTTGCGACTTCAAATTACCTTGAGAACCTACTAATCAAAACTTATAAAGGGATAAATATAGCCACATGATCTTACTCTGTTCAAGCCTAACTCGTAGCACAAGGTACTATATTTAATATAATCATGCTAGTTTAAGTTGTGGAATTTGAAATTCTATATCCACCAGAGCATTTCTTCTTATCCCTCAAACTTATCAATCTCTATCTCCGATCAAATAGTCACTAATAACATCATGCAATCATTGATACACTTACCATATGGCATTCAAGATTACAACTAAGTTCTATCATTGGCTTCCTTGAATGATAAATATGTCGAGGGATCTGATTAACACCAATGTAGTTATAAATCTCATATACTTCTTAGGCATGATTAGAACTTACCTCGTACTACAACCCAAACTCAATAACTTAGGTAACACACGCATACTAGATTTTCTACTAACTGAGTATCCACTATCTTTCATCTTATATTTTACACCTGTCTCCTTTCACAATAATATTACACCTTATACACATAATCACTAAAGGAATTAAGGTATGGGAATAATCTATATAAGTTAAGGATAGAAGTCTGACTCTATACCTTAAACATGAAATCTGAACTGATCTTCACAAAAGAGTGTTGATCTAATAATTTTAATTCTTATTGAAACCTTGGAACTCAAGATGGGATTTGAGAGTTATAACACAATAGGCATGAGTAATTCGTATACTGAACCTATATTTCTTGAATATAAGGATTTCTTAAGAATAATCATGACATAGCTGTTTCTTAGAATCATAGATAGATGTACTTAGGGCTCAGAGCAAAGAGAATCATAAGCACGAACTATTTAAGAGGATTTTAAAGTAAGCTTATACATAGAATTGCATGGATACGTTAGTCACTTGGGGATATCATGAGGTATGAATCCATAGGACTTAACATACCGAAAGGCATGAGTATGAATATTGCATAGCTGAGCATTAAGGAATATAGGGGTATAAATATTAAAATCATGAGATAGGTTATATACTTGGAATGCAATAGATGTTGGATTTCTGAATCATGCTGAAAACTAAATGGATGATATAATAAACTACCTGTATATATGAGTCATGAATAAGACTGCATTACTAAGATATACTACAAGCTAAATATACATGGATGATACTAAAAACTTAGAGCTGTTTTTGTGGGTTAGCTGTATGTTTTAAGTCATGAGTAGGGCTGAGATCGCTGTTTGGAATGATTGTCTTTGGGTATTAGAAGCTAACACCGACACAGATTTGCATAGATGAATGAACCATGGAATAGATATGGGCATGTTATGAATACATAAGACAAGAGTAGAATATCAGATCTGATCGAAGTGCATAGGGTGTGCTGGAGAAAGAATGGTGTTTTGTCTGGTCATAACTATGTATTGCAACTACATACTGGTAAAACCTACCATCCCCCCTTAGATAAAAATCTAAAGAATTCTAAGTCTGAGGACTATCATAAAAAGGGGTAATACCCAATTTAGTTTACAATCATAACGCACCCAATTTTCTATCCACTAATAAACTATCATTCCTATCACTATGGTTATCATCTGAAATTCAAGCCTATCATTCAGAACAAACATGGGTAGCACATAATTTTCTATTACTACTCATGCTTAAAGTTACTAGATCACACTTTAGGAAACACTAGTCCTCTGAAGGTCACTAAAAGTTACCAAACTCACTGAAACACTCTATCTGGACATAACTTACACACAATATTATTACACTCAGTCTATCTCTTGTAACTCCTCTGTTCATACTGGATTCATTACCTCATCAAAGCCTCCAATTATAGCCTAAGTCTGTCTATTCTTTACTGGTTGACCTCTTGCTTATATTCTATACTTTAATCTTTCTAGCACCATAACCTGATATCTACATACCACCATGAAGTATTTACCACACTATATTTATTAAAACTTGTTCAATGCTATAGGATTTACCATCCGATTACTTACTGAACCAACACATAACTTAGGCTACACACATTTACTTTCTAAACTTTAGCTTCACATGCTTGGCTCTAATATTATTCTACTCCATAAGGTCTTGGGTCATTGTGTTTTAAACATACTTACCACTGAAGGAATAATCTATACTGATATTGAAGAAGGGGCCTAAGGACAAATAATATAATACGACATAATTCATGATAATAAGAATACAGGTTAGAAATAAGAGACTTAGACGCAAAAGTGGGAAAATCTCAAAAATTGAGGAGGAATTTAACTTGTTGATGATTCTATTTATGAGAGCCATTATGATGTAAATATGGACTGGGATTCTTATAAAACATTGGATATGAGGCGTAATTAGAAGAATTAGAGAAATGCATGAATTTGTATAACTTTCTTAGAGCACTGTTCTATTGCATGAAGGAAGACATGAAGGAAGTGAGACATTTCCTAAATCCCCTGTAGCCTCTCCATTATAAGTGTGGCATGTTTCACACCCATAAAAAAGACTTTACTAAATGCGATTCTTGAAAATCCTAGAAATCTTGAACCTAGTGCTATGATACCAAGCTTGTCAAGCCTCAAGGCTACCCCCTGGATGTAATGTGGTGCTCGGGAGTCACAAGTGACCCTTAGCTAATCATGCATGTACTCTAAATAATGAAATAAACATGTGTGAAAAAGACTAAGATAGGCTAAACTGGTTGAGATAGATAATGAAATAGATCATCAAGTCATGTCATGCGCAAAAATAGGAAAATACTAAGAAAAATATAAGTAAGACTATGTATGAAAAAAATTTAAACTGTCATGAGGAGTTACTTGGATATAATGCAAAGTCTAAGATTCATAAAGAGAAATGTCCTCAGATAGATGAGAACTCACTAAATCCACTTGTACTCAGATCTAACAGAATGCCTGGTAACTGGATCGTTGTCCCAGTACGGCGGAATATACATGTGTGAACATGAGCGCAAATACGATTAGTATTTCAATATACTGGTATAAGCATAAGTATATGTGCAATAAATATAAGTACAAATATACACATAAGCTATAAGAAAATGAGACTCAAGTTGAGAGCTAAAAACATATAAAACATCATGAAAACTGCAATAAGTGTTATGCAGAAATAAAATTAGAAATATGCTGAAATACCTTGAGACTTAAATCATACTAGGATACCATGAAAGTTGGAGCATCAAATAAAATAGAAACTCGAATATAAAGAGCCAAGTTATAAATATAATGAGATTTAACAATTTAAATGAGAACAAACATGAGTTTGTAATAATCGAAATATGTCATGTGAGCGCATGACATATGGCGTTTAACCCCACGCCCATAGGTTCCCCTATATTTTGCCAAATGTATCAAGGAAACATGTAAATGAATTTTGTAAATGCCACTATGGACAACCTACATGGACTATGCCACTTTGGTAATTTGAATTATCCTATACTGGTAGCATAGTTTAGGGAATAATCCCCTCAGTCCTAAATATTCCTTCTAAAACTAACAAAACTCATGAATATAACTTAGGCTCATAAATACTGAAATTATTCTTTAAAGATTTGCAACGACTAGTTGCAATATCTATTTAAACTGTAGTCTGAAACTATACTAGTCATGCTTTAGCTGTTTTCTAGAAACCAGCATATCACGTAATTGTTCTTGACAAACTATGGTAGTAAAATTCACAATTCTCACATTTATCATGAAATCATGTAAACCTTAGACCTAGTTTATGGAATCAACATACTGTAAAGTTTAGTTCACGACAATCATGAACAAAATCATAAACAACCTTGTTTACTTTAATCAATTTACAAAAAAATAGAAAATCACGAATGACATATCAATTTAATAAAATAGAGATCAAAACCTATCCCTAACACATAAAATCACAAGCCAAAAACTCTCTAATGGAAAATCTCCAATCAAATAAATAATAGTCCTTTAATGGTAAAGGCAAGAGGTCAATATATATACTGAAAGTAATTTTTGACATGAGGATGGAAGGAGTCCACCATTGAATAGTCCTGCATACCTGGTAGGGAGAATTAAGATGAATTCGTGGAGGTTGAAAGACCTTAGGTTGAGCAAAGATAAAGAACCTCACCCTTTTATTTCTTTTGCTCTTAGCTGATAAAGTGATGAATGAGGGGTTTATATTTTGTTAAGTATGAGGGATTAGGTATTTTAGGAATTAGGGACTTGTCTAGATATTTTAGACTTTCAGTAGAGTATAAAATGACATATTATCAATGCTTAATGAATTAAGAGTTACCAAAACACCCCTAAGGCAAAAGAATAGCAATTTCTATCCAAAAAAACATATAGAAGTGTCTCCGCTCTGTGGATAGGTTATGGATCACATAACTCCTTATAGAGTGGGTGCTCTAATCATTTTAAGTTGATCCACGCATGAAATGATATGAAAACTATGATAATAGAAAAAGTTTGAACCTAAGTTTACTCTAGGAGTTCTTTATCATATTGAATTGTATCAAACATTACCTAGCATATTTGAAATGATTATATAACTTAGGAACAAGTGACAACTCGAAAAGAGTGATCCTAATCACGCACGTGGAATGGTTTTGATTCTTGCTAAAAAATTTGGGGTGTTATAGAAGATATTTTGTTGCATAACATACCATTCACACACAAAGACCATTAAACTATCTTTTATCCTTACTAATCAAACTCAGACACATAAGGTAAGACCACTAATAAATCTCTTATCCTTTTCTAAGCAAACTCACATACATAAGGTAAAACCAAGATAAATAAGACTCATTTAAAAATTAGTGAACAAAACATCCTTTGAAATAAACACATGTTAATAAGTTTCAAACAACAAATATAAATGAACAAGTGATCATTAGCTAGAGACACATTTCAAACCAAGGTACACTAAAACCACCTTATGGAACCTTTATAAACTAGTATTAAGGCCAATCAGACTTTCCATCATTATAATACACCCTAAGGAACCACATTTTATACCAAATAAAAACAACAGATTCACAAAAAGAAATCAGTCTAAAAATAAATGTAAGAAATAAATATAAAAGGAGTGAGGAGGATGTCTTTTATTTATATCAAAATTAAGACATTATAACAATAATTTTGAACAAGATTAGTCAAAATTATACTAAATGTCTTCTAGGTTATGCCGAGACACTCTCAGAAATTAAAGGTTAACATGGATATACTTAGCAAATTTCTCTCAAGAAAACCAAGTAAAGAATATATTTAAAATACTCCCAAAACTTCCACAGAACACTGCTCAACAAAGGAAAAGGGGCTACGTATAGCAGTATAAAACTTTCCCAACAAGTTGAAAGGGGGAGGGGTAAACAACTCTAAATTCTTAGAGATGCATCACATACCGTTTATTCAAAAAAACTCAATTCATAACCATCAAAATTGGCGTTTCAAATTTGAATTTAATAGGATGGGGAGGAGAGTGGATCATGAGAAAATGATTGGCTTACCGGATGGTATAATTAGTTTGATAAATCACAAAGGAATAAACACCCTTACTTAAGATGATTACACCTTATTGCACACAAAGGAAATAGGTATAATGGGGGTTAACTCTATTAAATAGTCATACAATGAGCCTTGAAATACTCTAACAATCAACTGGAAGGGCAAAGGATAATAGGCCTAATGGGTCTAGAAGCTTCCAAGCTTGGGAAAGAGAGAATGTAGGGGAAATTAAGGGATATACACTGAAAATGAAAAGGGATTTTAAGGTTAAAATGGATAGTTAGGATGGGTCAAAGGATTAATTGGGCTGGGGTTACAAAAAATAGGTTAGGGCTGAGATTAAATAAAAGGAGAGGTATTATATTGGGCCTGGTCTAGAAAAAACATGGGGTGGGTATGGTTCACATACACATACATACATAAACAGACACACACACACACACACATACACATATATATATATACATATACACATATATATACACATATTGTCACAACCCAAAAATAGAGTTGTGATGGCATATACATCTCATCTATAGAAAAGCATAAACTTGGCCCAGAGCGAGTAGCGGTGGGCCAGTAACAAGAATCCAAAGCCTAAAAGAAGAAGGAGATAAGAAGAGAGGCACAAAGGAGACTAGAAAATACATAATCAAACCTAATGTGACCCCAAAAATCGGGTGCCATAGTCGTAGAGAATCTATATACATAACTACATGACACAACCCACAACAGTGCAAAATAAAAAATTAGCTTTCCCGGACCCAACTAGGATAACTCCAATATAGGAAGGAAAACCGGTCACAAAGATGCCAGTTGCTCACCGAAATTTTCTAGAATCACACTAACTAATGTGCCCGATCGTGTGCATCTAAATAACTCGCACTAGGACATACATCCAAAAAAAGATGCAGTGTGTAGAATGAGTACAAAAAAAATAGGTACCCAGTAGGCATCACAGACTGACCAGACAAACTCAAGTATAAGCAAGGTAAAAAAAATCAACAACAACCAGGACAGTGGCACATAATGTATGACAGAACTGAGATACTATAGTAATAGCTAGTAATTGCAGTGAAAACTAAGTGTTAGTGTATATAGTGTAAGCTAAAAAATATGAAAGATCTACTAACAGGGTGTAACATACAGACCTTGCCACAAACAAATTGTGACCACATGTAAGACGTACTTGGAAGTCCAATGTGACTAGCATAAAAAGGACCAAATAGATAATAATAATAATGGTAATGTAACTACTAACGAAAAACATAAATTTGGCACGGAAAGTACCCATAACACAGAAGAGTACATATCATTCCTGGATAGAAACCATCACATAAACATATAATTAACTCAACAAAACTTCCCTCGTAAGTTTCGAGGAGTGCAAGCCAACATGTAAAATTAAATGCAAAGGGGTGCTGGAAAAGTAAATAAGTGCCCGTACATATCCTCCCCGGTACAAGAATCGGTCAGGAGTAGACCTATGGAAACTGTTCAATATACTTACCCGACCTACCCAAGTATACCTCTCCCCTATCCATGTAATATACCCTAGGCATGGAAACCCAGATTAGAGGGTCTATGGAGGGATCAGATCCCATGTACGAAATCCTTGCAAAAAGGCATCCAATGTCGTAGTCATCAGGGCCAAGAGGACAAAACTCGAGCTCAACTCGTATAACATATCTCAGTGGAAAATCAAGTACAACCATATTAACAAATAACCCAATATCAATAAAACCCAACTGCCTCCCTGAAAGAAAGCTTAGAAATCACAGTGAACATGAGAAAATAGCCTTTGGTATTGTGTCAAAATAGCTCCATACTGCTCATGAACGTAGTCATAAAATATATAACTATATATGAAATTAGTTACTGGTTATTATTTTATCAAAATCAAGTAAATTTTAGAATGTTTTATGCATGCTCGCAACACAAGATCATCCAATAGGCTAGACTAGTCTAAGACTGCAAACTAGGGCCCATAAGATAACTACTAGACCCTGGTCACAAGGTATAATCCTTTCAAATCCCTACTCCCTGTCTCGAGTCTCAAGTACTCACATAGCTTATGTCATAAATGTGCCAAGGGTGCCCGTTATGGGACAAGTAAACACCTATAGAAGAAGGAAAAACACGAAGCTACCATAGCTCAGTCCAATACAACTCATTCCGGGGCTCACACTGGACTAGGGAACAACATCATCAACGGGGCCACTAACCACCTAGTGAAACGATAACTGACTATCCATGTCTGAAAGGGACACCACTTCTCCAATCACAAATAACATGTAGAGCACAAATAAATCAGCCTACCTAGATCATCTCTAAAGCCACCAACCTAAATCAATGGATAGCTACTAAGCTCTAATACCTAGTATAATCCATTCTCCAAGCTCACTACGGTCTAGATTC
>JBDJHY010229889.1:0-20618 GCA_039654485.1 Withania somnifera
TACGGACTACAGGGTTTGGTTCTCCTACTGGGTGGATATTAGGTGCCATCATGACTCCGAGAAGTCGGGTCATGACATATCTCTTAACAACCTCAGTCGCATCTTTGAATAGTAATGGCCAAAAAAACCCCAGACTACAGTACCTTGTGTACAGTGCGCTCACCACCATGATGTCCGCCATAAAGCAAAGCATGACATTTAGCAAGAATTTGTGCATTTCGTACTTATGCACCCATCTCCAGATGAGTTGATCCAGACCTTGTTTATAAAAGAATGGCTCATCCTAATAGTAAAACTTACAGTCATGCTTCAACCACTTCTTTTGTTGGGTCGTGGCATCTGGCAGAAAGACTCCACTTACTAATACATTCACTACGCCAGCATACCAAGGCAACTGCTGGATCGATAAGCTCATCAATTATTCATCCAAAAGCTCTTCCCAAATATGCCATTGTTCCTTAATATGCTCATGATTTTCCAACCGAGATAGATGGTCAGCTACTTGGTTTTCACAACCCTTTTGGTCACAAATCTTAATGTCAAACTCCTGTAGCAAAAGGATCCATCTAATAAACCTTGGCTTAGCCTCCTTCTTGTTAGATATCAAATAGTTGCATGATCAGTATACATAATAACTTTAATACCTACTAGGTAGACCCTAAATTTATCAAATGCATACACTACTGCTCGCATCTCATTTTGCATAACTGTATAGTTCATTTTGGCACTATCCAATGCCTTGCTAGCATAGTATATAGATTGAAAAATCTTGTCTTTCCTTTTGCCCAGTACTGGCCCCACTGCTATATCACATGCTCCACACATTAATTCAAATGGCATCTTCTAATTAGGTGCAACTAGAATCGGCACCTCTGTCAAATTCTTCTTGAGCTAGTTGAAAGCTTGTAAACATTCAGTTGAGAAGTCAAAGTGTACCTCTTTCTCAAGAAACCTACACAAGGGATGAGAGATTTTGGACAAATCCTGAATAAACCTTCTATAAAAACTTGCATGTCTTAAAAAAACTCTGCACCCCTTTGACTGTGAAAGGATGTGGAATATTTGAGATCACATCAGTTTTAGCCTTATCTACTTCTAGCCCTACCTTGGACACCTTGTACCCGAGCACAATACCTTCTTTTACCAGATAGTGACAGTTCTCCCAGTTCAACACTAGGTGTGTCACTTTACATCTTTGCAAAACTCTATCAAGATTCCTCAAATGAACTACCGTAGACCGAGAAGTCATCCATAAAAACATCCATGAAATCATCTTCCATTTTGCTAAAAATGGCCATCATGGACCGTTGGAAAGTGGTCGGCGCATTACAAAACCCAAAGGGCATGAGTCGAAAAGCATAAAGCCGAACCATACATGTGAACATGGTCTTTTCATGATCCTCAGGTTCTATAGAAATTTGATTATAACCCGAATATCCATCCAAAAATAAAAAATAATCTTGACCCACAAGTTAGTCAAGCATTTGATCCATAAATGGGATTGGGTAATGATCCTTATGGGTCACCTCTCATGGTAGTCCATGCGTATTGTTCATCTAGTCACGGTACGAGTCAATGCTAGCTCATTCTTCTTATCTGTTACAATAGTCATACCTTCCTTTTTAGGGACACATTGCACGGGACTTATCCATTTGCTGTCAGATATGGGAAAGCTGATCCCCGTATCTAACCACTTGATCAGCTCTTTTCTAACCACCTCTTTCATTTGAGGATTAGCCTACGTTGTAGTTTTGATTTGTAGTCTTCCTCCATTAATATTTTGTGCATGCAAAAGGTAGGGCTAATGCCCCAGATATCAGATATCTACCACCCAATAGCATGCTTCCTCTTCTTCAAAACTATCAATGCTTCATTAATCTATGCCTCAAACAATTCGGCTGCAAGTGTTACTGGCAAAGTTTAATTCTCACTAAAGAAAGCATACCTCAGATGGTTGTGCAAAACCTTTAACCCTTTTCAAGCAGATCACTGGTGACTAGTGCAACCATCTCTAGATCTGTGTTATAAACTGTGATTGCTGACAGCTCCTCATATACTACTGGCAACTTGAGGGCTTTGTATACATCAAACTCTTCGACCTTGTCATAAGCCCTCATGGTTTGCTGCCCTGCTATCTCATCAATTAATTCACGACCCGTGGCTAAGAATGGATGCCCCAAAATAAATAGGACTTTTGAGTCTAGATCAAAGTCCAAAAGAATAAAATTCATAAGAAAGATCAAAGACCCTACCTGTACCAACACGTCCTCCACTATGCCTAGAGGCCTCACCAAAGATCTATTTTCCAATTGAAGAATAATGGTGGTGGGGTTTGGAGTGTCCAAACCCATTTTCTTGAAGTAACAAGTTGGCATGAGATTGATACTCGGACCCAAATCACCCAACCCATGTACAGTCAGATTCTAGCCAATAGTCATTAGAATGGTAAAACAATCCAAATCCTTCTGCTTGGTAAGCAGCCTTTCTGGATGTGTGATGTGCAATTTTGAGTGAGAGACATTATAACTTGCTTGATAAGATGATTTTTATTTGCCACAATTTCTTTCACATACTTGGCAAATTTTAGAATCCCCTACAATACATCAATTAAAGGCAAGTTGATGTGAACTTTCCCCAATAACTCTTTGAACTTTTAAAAGTCGTCCTCTTCGCATTTTAGGAAAGGGTGATGGAGGCCTTATAGTAGTTGTTACACTACTCGAATTTGTGTCTTGATTGTTTCCACTAGTCACATTGTCATTGTTGCCTTTCTTCTCACTACTCTCATGATTTGCCTTTTTAGGCACTAGTTCATACAACTGCACTCCACTTCTGGTTGATATGGTATTCATCTATTTTTGGTTTTGGTCTGTGTTGCTGGGTAGACCCCCCTGGAGCCTTGTATTTTAAGACACAACCAATTGCCCTATCTGTCTTTCTAGCTACTATGTAGCCAATTGCTGGTTCTTCAAATCTTCTTCCAACCTTGCCAATCTCACAATGCCGCGTGACTGCCCTTCTAACTTCTTCAACAACTCTTCTATTTTATTACTAGGCTGCCCATTTTATGATTGATTTTAGTTCTGGTGGTTGAATTTCTATCCCAATTGCTAATTATCTTGTTGATTTCTATATGGACCTGAATCTTGCTACTGTGGTTGATTTTGATTGCCACCCCATGAGTAGTTTGGGTGGTTTCTCCAATTTGAATGATAAGAATTACCATAATATTATTTCCCTTGTCTTGTCTATGCATTACCAACAAAATTTACCGAGTTGAGGTTTTATCCACAAATATCAGACGTATGGTTGCTCCCCCATATGTTTCACAACACCCTATAGCATGTGCTTGGACTACATTAACTACAGTCTGCTGTTGTTACTGTCCAAAGGTTTGTACAAACATATTTTAAAGGGATGAAATGGTGTAATGGCATTTAACTGCATCACTCCTATATTATTCTTCTTAGCAATAGTTATTGACATGTCACCATTCCAATCAGGATTACCTATGGCAATCCTATTCAACAATGTGTGCATCTTCTCATATGTACGCTTTAATGCCTGACCCCAGCTGCTGAATCAAGCAATATTTTAGAGTTGGGTTCCGAAGCCACAATAAAGGTATGTAGCAGCACTTCATTAGATTGCTAGTGATGTGGGCAACCCTGGAGCAAAGTTTTTAATCTCCCAGGTTTGATATAGATTTTCTCCCAGACTCTTCCTGAAACTAAGAATTTCACTTCTTAGCCTCGTTGTGTTTTTGGATGGAAAGAATCAAATTAAGAACTTTCTTTCCAAATCCTCCTATGAAGTAATAAACTCGATGGTTCTATAGATAGCCATCTTTTTTCTTCCCTCAAAAATGAGAATGGGAATAGTGTGAGCCTCACATAATCAGATGAGACTCCCATAGGAATATACGTGTCACTGATCTCCAAAAAATTTTGGATATGCTGTTGTGGATCCCCATGGTCCAGACAAGTGAACTGCCCGCTTGTGTATAAAAGTTGCACCATATTTTGTTTGAGCTCGAATCTACCCCAATGTGCGGGATTCTAAATAGTGGAGGTAGAATTTGTAGCCTTAGGAATGGCCACCTCACGTACCGATCTTGGTGCATCCATTTCAGCAAGTACCTCTATATTGGTTGATCCAGCTGGACTTGTGAACCAGAGATAGGGAATACCCTTGTTCTGCGCTGAGTCTGAATACACTGCTCTGGCTCAGAAAATGGTTCCACCAAGGTTCTTTCCCTTGCCAGGTTACCTATAGTAACACCTGTAAAGAATTAAAAATGCTAAGAACAAGTTGTTAACAATTGCACAATAAACAATCAATCACATGGATCATATGTTCTTTAAATGCCAAGTCCCCAGCAACGGCGACAAAAACTTGTTGACTCCCTAGAACACGCAAGTATACGTGGTCTTACAAGTAATACAGTGGCTCTCACGAGCCGGATGTTGAACCCATAGGGACTTGGAATTATGAATTAAAATTTCCAAATTATTCTAGTAAAATCTCAATCTATCATATAATGCAAAAGAATAGAATAGGAGTATAGTAATTGTGTAGTTCTAGCATAACTATGGATAAGTAAATGAGATCTGGGGTAAAACAACCAAGCAAGAAAGATAAAAGAAACATTCCCAGGGTTATGGTATTGCACACAAACTAGTATAGTCTTAATCTTCCATAAAGGAACTTATTTATTAATTTTTGATTACGGGGTTGAAATCATTACTAGGGATGTATAGTCCTCTAGTCCCTATTTATGCAAGCACACAACTACTGTTATTGGCATGTGTTGTATTACTCTCATAAATGCATTGACACTTTCTTCCCTATTAAACCAAGCGAAGCACTATGTACACTATCATGTCTCAGTTACTCATTACGTTATTAATCTCAGATTAAGTTCATCAACATAAATACGCTCCTCATGCTCCTATTTCACTAGCAAAATTATTAGATTCAATGAACCTTGCAAGTCAAGAGTTTAATCTAATGGTGGCCAACAATTAGAAACACCGTGATCACAAGTCATGAGAACAATCAATGATAAAAAAAAATACTACTTTATATCAAATCAATCCCATACAAAGTGTGCTAACCATAAACCTAGAACAAGGGTATTTAGCCAATAAAGCTCATATTTAAATCAGGAAATAATATCAAAACACTAACATACAAGAATTGAATGGTGGAGATAACCCTAGGTAGCAAGTATCCTCTTCCTTTTGTGTCTTCAATTCCTAACTAATCCTCTTCTTTAATCCAATGTAATAATCAGTATTCCACTCAAAACACGTTTCTCAATGCTTATATAGGTACTTGGGGTAAAAGACAAAACTGCCCCTACTAGTCCTACCTTTAAAAGGCTTTCTCTGCTGGCAGAACAAGGGATCACGACGTGATCCTTATCGTGATGGACCCTCCATTATGTCGTGATCCTTATCGTGATAGGGATCACTTTTCTACATTTTTTTTTCTCCTTCCAACTTGCTTTCTAGTTTGTTCTACCATCCTCAAAGTATAAAATAAACCTGTAAATTACTAATCACATTGGTTAGTGATGCTTTATATGTATTTACTCATAAGACACTCAAAAATTATATAAATATCCTCACAATAAAGCCAAAATATAGGAATTAGATAGCTCTACGGCATGCTTAATTACCTAAGATCACCCACCCCCGTGTCGTTTAAAATCCTCGAGGTAAGGTCCTTGGAGGTATATTACCATGTATGATTTCTAACGTCATTGAATCCTCACATCCAAAATCACAAAGCATCAAAGATCTCAAGTCTTGCATCTCGTGCCTTATATCAATAGTACCATCAAGCCGTCTTTGGCAAGTCAAGGCGTACATTGCTTGTATATCATCTTATCACCAAAAGTCCTCAATAAATTAGGTGTCATCATGTTTTCATAATCCGTAGTTCCATAAGTTTCAAAAAGTTGTTCTCACTATCGTACGACGATAGACTCAAGTACTAGTGGCTATACTCACTGTCGAACGAAACTAGGCTCAAGTCCCAACATTTATTTATCAAATGTTATTTCCCATGCCAGGATATAAAGCCTGGACTAAAACAAGTAAAAATGGTATTACCAGCAGCTCGATACAACACCGAGTCTAAAACAGTCAAAAAGCCATTTACTTATATTATCAGTAAATATTCCAATTTATCAACTTATCTCGTTATTCATCATTATGACTCAATTAGTCTCTAGCCTCTACAGCTCAATAATCGAGTGGTGATACTGACCCAACCCCAATGCACTCTCATCGGAGCTATGTTCCAACCTCTCATTTCATGAATGCACAACATATAAACAAGTATATATCAACACATGATCATGTAATATGAACATCCCAAGCCCTGCGCAAGTATCTCTAGTCAATTTCTAAGTCACGGGCACTATATTAATTGGATGTCAAATATAAATATGAACATGGAATTGACAACAAATAGGTACTAGATCACCATATCCACCTATCTACGAAACCAATGGATTCTATTTAGTACAATTATTAAAGATATAAGCCTAAAGATAGCCCCAAAAAGCCTACATGTCGTCCGACGATAAAGTGTTGCAATGTCATATATCTTACTCAGTCTGACATCAAACAATCTCCAAATGATATGAAACTTGTGCCAAAGTATTCTATATGTTAATACGAGTCTAACGATATTTTTAATACTAAGTTCTGGACTAAGCCTAAAATGGGTTTGCAGGGCCGCTTGCTGGAACTAAAAATAAACTTCACTATGGGGTTTCAAACGTTACCAGGTACCCATGCTAGAAAATTAAACACAATTCGAGTGCGGGAAGGGCTTCAAAAAAGCCCAGATAGATTAGACCTTAACGGGGTTAAAGATGAAATTTTGAGGAATTAAACATTGGAATTTGAATTTATTAATGATACTAGACATAGAATAAACCTAGGGAATAAGAAATTATGCAGGAATATATGGATTATCGCATGTTTTTATCAATCTTATCAATTGGGGTTCATTAATGGAGTAAATCAAGAAACTTAGGAATTAAAATAAAGAGAATACCTAAAACGCAAAGAAAATCGAAGAGCAACGATGAGGGAATTTTTTTTAACCTCAACGAGAAAGCTTCTAACCTTCCACAAAATGACTCAAATTAAGCACGAACACCTTGGGAAGGATACCAAAGGTAAAACAAGACTAAGTTCACCATTGGGGAGCTAATGGAAGTGTCAAAATTCTGATCCAACACTCTGAACACCAAACTACTAACCAAGCTCCACTTTAGGCCATAAACTTAACTAAAATCCACAATTTGGCATAAATTGTAAATGAAAACTCCGAAACACAAACTTAAAGTCAATTTTGACTTTGGTTGGCATTTCGAACCTAACGAAACTGTTAAAATTTAATCCCATGCTTGTCTTGAAGGAAAGTTGACTTTGGTCAATGGGTACTTAGGTTTAAGCTCTAAAACAAGCAATTTGTGATATTTCTCAACTGAATCTCCAAGGGTCCCAACTACCCATCCCAGCAAGTCACAAATGACTTGGGAAAACTACCGAAATGCTCTAGAATGAAAAATTTTATGTATTTATGATAAATGACCATGAGGGTCATTATAATGAGATACAAGCCACGAATAATGATGGTTAAAGGCTCGAAGAGAGGGTTAAACATGCTTGTTTTGTGAAGATTTTTTCATTTATTCCACAAGAGGGAGATGATTTGAAACTCAATATTTATGTTTCTTATGTGTTAAGGTGTATTAATGGGAACTTTCTAAAGAAGAACGTGATCAAAAAGAAATCTTATATATTGAATGGTGTAATATCTTTGATAAGGTGTGCTATTTGATTGTTAATAGTGGTAGTTGCACCAATGTGGTGAGTGAAACCTTTGTGGATCGGCTGCAATTGCCTACTAAAAAACACCCAAACCCCTAGAAGTTACAATGGCTCAATGATAGTGGTAAAATAAAGGTTCTCCAGCAAGCTATGGTGAAATTTAGCATTGGAAAATATCATGATGAAATCTTATGTGATATGGTACCGATGTTATCCTGCTATGTGCTTTGGAGAAACCATGACAATTTGATAAGGATGTCATGCATTAAGGGTGAACAGAGTACTCTTTTGTTATGAATAGACAAAATCCTGTAATTGCACCCTTGAATCCCTACCAAGTAAATGAAGACTACTATATCATAAGGGCACTTAGAGAGAGAGGAAACACTAAAGAAGAGGAGAGTGGGATCCAGGGTTCCACTAGTTGGAAAGAGAAGGGTAATGACTTGGCTAAAATGAAAGTGAAGGGATTCAAGATACAAGCCAAGCAGCTGTCTCAATGATGTCGATGAGGACCGCTTTCTAATATGCCTGTCAACACCAATTATTCATTACATACTAACAAAGACACTAGAAATTTACCTAGTGTTATTTCTTCTCTTTTATAGGGTTATAAGCATTTATTTCTGGAGGAAATGCCTAATGGTTACCACTCTTGAGGCGTATTGAGAATCAAATAGATTTTCTGCTACGATCTCAAATTCCAAACCATATGGATTATAGGAGCAATACAGAAGAAACACAACAATTATGAAGGCGGGTAAAGGAGATTCCTGATAAGGGGCTTGGGGAGGAGAGCCTAAGTCCATGTGTTGTACCCATAATTTTTTTCCAAAGAAAGATGGCACTAGGAGGATGTGTGTGGATTATAGAGCCATGAACAAAAATGTAGTAAAGTATAGGCTTCCCATTCCTAAGTTTGATGATATGTTGGATTAGCTTTGTGGATCACGTATTTTTTCTAAATTTGACTCGACGAGAGGATATCAACGAATATGAGTGAAGTTTGGTGTTTAATTAAAGACAATTTCAAGACCATAGTTGGGCTATATGAGTGGAAGGTCATGCCATTTGGCTTGACTAATGCACCAAAACTTTTATTAGATTAATGAATCATGTCTTGAAACCATTGATCAACGAGAGTGTCATAATATTTTTGACGATATACTAGTCAATAGAGAGTACATGGAGGATCATATGATCCATTTGAGACAAGTCTTTGATAAATTGGTGAGGCAAAAGCTCTATGCCAACATCAAGAAATGTTTCTTTAGGGTAGATAAAATTGTCTTCCTCAGATTTTTGGTGAGTTCTGAAGGAGCTAAGGTCGTTAAGGAAAAGGTTGAAGCCATTAGGTCATGGCCAACCTCGACTAATGCTTTCAAGGTTTCCATTTCCATGTGTTACCTAGTTTCTATCACCACTATGTGAAGGACTATAGATCCATAGATCTCCATTAGCCATACTTATCAAGAAGTATTTCCCCTTTATTTATGGAAAAGAAAAAGAATATGCCTTCAAAGTTGTTGAGTTCGTCTCTATTATTTCAACTCTCGAATTTTGAAAATACATTTAAAGTTGAGTGTGATGCATCCGGTATAGTTATTGGAGGAGATCTTATGCATAAGGTAAGCCATTGGCTTATTTTAGTGAGAACTTAAAAGGATTTTCTTGAATTACTTCACATATGACAAGGAGTTGTATACACTAGTAAGGGTATTTGCACATTGGCAATACTATTTTTGGCACAAAGAGTTTGTGATAAGAATGGATCACGAGTCCTTAGAACACTTGAAGGGTCAATCAAGTATCAACATGAGATATGCTAATGGGTAAATATGGTTGTCAAAATTTTATCTAGAATATTCTTATTAGTTCATGTGATGACCTAAAAGATGTGGGGTTTTTAGAAGTTTTAAATAGTCATACTCTATGGACACCAACTTCAAGAAAGTCATGGAAAAGTTAAACCAAGGCCAAAGAGTTCATAGATTCCAATTGGTTGATGGTTACTTGTGAAAAGATGATAAAGTTTGTGTACCCATAAGCTCATAGAGGGAAATACTCATCAAGTAAGCACATAGCGGTGGTATGATGATAGGACACTATGGAGTGGCTAAAACTTTTGGCCTCCTCATGGAGCAATTTTATTGGCCCAAGATAAAAGTGATGTAGTGAAGATTCTTGCACAATGCATTGTGTGCAAGTAAACTTAGTCCAAGATACTCCCTCAAGGTATGTACACTCCTCTTCCTATCCCTAATGGTCCATGGTTTGACATTTCTATGGATTTTGTATTAGGCCTCCCTAGGACTAGAAGGGACATCATATCATCTTTGTGGTTGTAGATAGATTTTCCAAAATGGAACATTTTATTCCCTGTCCTAGGTGTTAGTTATCATGTATGGGGGGGTAAAGGAAGACATGGCTTCAAGTGAGGCCATGGAATCAAGTGAAGCATCACAAGTTGTCAAAGGGAGGATGGCTCATCCGCTTGAACATCCAAGGGAGGGAAGCTCACCCATCTAGTTGTCCAAAGAAGGCCGGCTCACACAGTGTTCCGTCTCAGGGAGGAAGGCTCGTCCAATGGGCCTTCCCTTAGAATACTTGTTGTCCACTTGTGTAATTTTCCTTAATTGTCTATGTTTTAAATACCCACTTAGGGTGCTAATCATGTAATAAGCTTATGACTATTTAAGGTACACTTAGTCTTTCGTTTGCTTAGTTTTGGAGGATCAAACACTTTCACATCATAGTTTCTTTATTAGGGTGGATGATAGATTGTTAGCTTGGTAATCATTTAGTTGATAGTAGTTGACTAAATTAAGGTGGGTGTATTCAATAATGCTTTTTTAGTTTCTATTTCTTAATAAAACAATTGAGTCTTCCATTTTTGAGTGAATCCATTGGGTTTCATATTGTTTGGTTGAATTCCACATATCCTTTGATTTATCTTCTTTTCTATTATTAGTCTTTCATTAATAACCTAGATCATATCGAAATTAGTCTATAGATACTATTCATTTGAATCCCGAGATTTTCATTTGGATGTTATTCCATTAGACGAGATAAAATTTAAATTATTTTTATTTTACACTAATTATGTTTTTCTATTAAGAAAATTGAATCGTCTATTTTTATGTCCTACTAACACATTATTAATAATTAAGACATAGTTTTTTGAATAATACAATCCCGTATTTGTTTAGTTTGAAAGAATTTATAAGCTATCAATTTTTAACAGAGATAGTGGGTCTAGTTGTTTTGCAAATTTATTATTTCAAGGGGTAGGTTTAAATAGAAATATTTTTCTATTAGTTATGGTATATTTAGGAATTATATTTATTTTATTATGATCATATGCTTAATTGTAACGGCTTCGGAAATTAATCGATCGACTTCCGGGTAGTCTACATTTACTCACTTCTTAGATTAGGCCATATATAGCATAATGATCGTAAATTGCTAGTTGTGGCACAGTTTTCTATCGTGGCTACCCACTATAGTTTTTATCCCATTATTTTATATATTCAAAGATATTGTCTTATTGGTCAATATTGAATTGCATAGGCACCCTTTGCAAGTTTCACTTGTGACTCTAGACCTTATTATTTTTGGGAGGTCACCATGGGGTGTTTTTGAACTTTTTTGTTATTATTTCTCTCTCTGTATTTGTTGGTAATCCATCGCCAATCTAGAATGTTATGAAACATTATTGGAGTTATACCTTTGTGTTGCGAGCATGAATTTGGTACTGATGTGTTGAAAATGGATAATCAAGTCGATAACCTTAGATGATATTAATTAATACATAATGGATTGAACACTACTTGAAAACGGCTCTTCTGCTCCAACTTGGATAAATTGACATAGATGGTTTATAACTTAACTAAAATTAAAGTTTTCTCATGATTAAATTAAATTACAGCTCTTATAAGTTATGTATACTTTTCACGACTAGCATCGTTGGTATGAAGCTACTTTTTGATACAAATGGGACCTTAATAACATAATAAACTTGATTTCATATTATATATACCTTTACATGACTGCAGGGAAGTATGAACCTATTTTACTTAACTCGGTTGCACCTGCGGGAATCGATTTCTCCCTGATGATGACACTTGGGCTTTATTAACACTATGGATGATATAAGCTTGATATTTTAGAATTTAAATTGATATTTTGTGTTATTATGATAATATTGGCACTATTTTGACTTTATGCATATGGGAGGGTTTTCCCTCCATGGGCTTTGCCAACCTGGGTTGCTATGTGGAGCTTGGGAGAGGGGATATGGGGATGTACCAAAATACGGAGATGTATCTTGTGGGTCCTTCTTTCCATTGGTATATCTTAGGGAAGGTACATGTGGGAATTTTATTTACGTTTCTAGTATCCCCTGCATTACAATCTTCGTGTTGATGGTACCACTTGGGCTTATGGGGGAAGTCATGTTGGGTTCCTTAGATATTTCATTGTACCTACCGGTAGGATGTGGTGTGAGTGGTAATGTTTTCCTAATTTGAGTATTGTTTATACCTACTTGTGGGATGAAGTTCCAGGAAGGTTTTACTTGCTACATCTGCACTTTATTGATGCTCTTGTACGTTCTTGTTGTTAGTATAAATAACTTTAGTTTTTCCTGTTCCTTTCATACTTCATAGTCTTTGTGTTAGCTAGTTATTGTGCTGGAGCTCCAAGTGCATGTCTCATTTTAATTGGCCTGGTTGTTAGTCACTAGTTGTTGCGTTGTATCCCTCTAACATAGATTTACTTACTTCAGTTAACTTTGCAATTTATACTTACTTTAAGATTACCTTAGTTTTATGCTCAATATTTACTTTACTTATTATATATTTGAGCTTCTTCAGCATATGATACCTATTGGGCACCTGTTATTTGGTACTCATACCACATTTTTGTATCCTTTTTATGGTGATGATCCCAATACGAGTCATCAAAGAGGTCGTGCTCGTGCTAGTTAGACTTGGAATTGTTTTAGAGATTACAGTGAGCACTCAATGTTCTGGATGAAACTCTTCTCCCCTTATTGTTATGTTGTCTTTTTTCGGCTCTGGATGGCTTATATTTAGTTTTTCCCCTTGGGATGTATGTTTTTGGATACTCTGTCTTGTCATATGCTTTTTTAGCCTTGATAGCAGGTTTTGGGGTTATTGTATTTATATTTATTCTCTTCCTATCTTCTTCTTCTCTTCTATTTGTCTTTCTCTTATTTTTGTAAATAGGCCGTTTCTTGACGCTCCGAGATTCTTTTTAAGCTTTCCTACAGGCGAGGTTTTGTGGGGGCCATCTTGACCCAGTTAGGGGTCGTGACACCCTTCTAGCAACTTTCCTCCAAAGTTGTGATTGTCTTTGAGTTTTCTTCAATTAGGATAATAGGCTTTTTGTAGTTTCTTGTGATTTGTAAATTCCACTTGGTTATTAATGAAAATTTTCAGCTACAAATAAAAAACTTGATACTAGCCTTGGCAAAACACTATCTTCTATGCTCTTTTTTCTTCTATTCAGCAATTATAGTATGTAACATTGGTGAAAACAAATGTACTAATTTTCTGCTTCTGAATGGCAAAGTAATTACCATATAAGCAAATCCATATTGCATAATTGTTGGCAATGGTTCAGAGCTCAAACAATTTAATAATACATATTAGTGTTTTATGGGTCTTTGAATTAAGGGTGAAAAGAAGTCATGAAATTTAAAAAGAGTGACACAAGTCTTAAGAATTAGATATAGGTGGCAATTAGTTGATTAGTGATTAAGTATTTTTGACTTTGTAAGATAATCTCACATGTTTTTTAACACTTTGACCCAACCCCATAATACCCTGATTTCTAAAATAGTAAGAAAAGTATCCGCCTCCTGCTACCTGAAACCTATCATTTTCTGCCCCTTATTCTCTCAAGATTCACCTTGTTGTCTTGTTCTTTTTTCCCCTCCTAAGAGGTATTGTTGGTGTTGATGTTACTGTTGTTGTTATTCTTTTTCTTGCTTCTAACGTGTTGAAGAAAAGAGAGAGAAAGAATTTTTTATTTCATTCCAGCATTTTTTGTGATAGAAATTTTCATGATTTTGGAATAAATTCCAATAATTTTAGACTAAATTTCATTTATGTAGCATTGGTAGTGCTTGAGGGGAAATGTTTGTTCATTTTGATTAGTAAATATTATTGTTTTATCAGTATTGCTCATTTGGTTTTATCTATTGTTACTGAAAACAAATTCAGCAGTTACTATAATATTCTCAACAATTGTTGAATTAGTTGCTGAGAATAGACTTAGCAATTGATTGATGAAGTGTTTCATGAGTGAATATATTCTCAACGATGAATTCAACAATTGTTGAATCTGTTTTTAGTAATGAATTCAGCAGTTGCTATAGAAATTCAATAATTGCTGAATCATCTATTAGTTAAAAATTTCAACTAATGCTGAGAACTTTTTAGTAATTATTTGGGACCATGTGCCTCTTATATTTATTTTAGCAACTAGGCAATTATGTAGGAAATTTTTTATGTAATTGCTGAAAGCAATTATGCTTCTTCTGGTGAAACTTTCTCAGCAATTGCTTAGTCGGTTTTAAGCATCAAATTATCCAATTATTAAAGATATTTATGCAATTGCTGCAAGAAATTATGCTTTTAATGCTAAAATTACTCAATAGTTGCTAAATTAGTTTAAAACAATTAATTCTATAATTATTGAGTAATTTTTTGCAATTAATGAAAGCAATTATGCTTCTATGGTGAGAAAGAAATTTTCTAAATAGTTCTCAGTAATTATTGAATCTGTTTTCAGTAACCAAATTCAACAATTGCTGGAAGCATATAATTCCTATATTTTTTTTTGCAGTTTCTGTATTAAGCAGTTTTTGAACATATATCAACATTGGTTGGATCTTCTGAGAAATATACCAGCACCTACTGAAAAAATTTAGCACCTATGGAAACTTTTTTAGTAACTGCTGAAAAAGTTCAGCAACTCTTGAATCTTATATAGAAGCTGCTAAAAAAGATTTACCAAGTGCTTAATAAACTTCAGACAGAATCAAGATTGAATTTTTTTTCAAAAGTTACTTTAGCATTATTAATGGAAGACAAAATAATGATAGGGAATGACTGCTATGGTGAATGGTTTGAAACTAACAAACATTTAATTTCATGTTGGAAGGGAGTAGAAATAATAGAGACGACGATGTTTATCCATTGAAAATTACATATGATGAATTTTTCAATAATATAATATCCCATTATGAACTAAGACGTGAGTTGAAAGATCTTTCCATCACATACATGCCACAGTTGAGGTGGGAAAAAAAGGTGGCGCCTTGTAGAATAAAAAATAAAAAAAAAGTTTGCATGCTTATTTGGAACATCGAGATGAAGTCAGGCTAGTTTTAAGGGTATATGTGGTTGAAAGGTTGGCTGAGAACCATAAGGTGATTCAAGACATGGATATTCCATTCCAAGAAAGTGTAGAAAGTGCTGGTGAACAAAATCCTCTTAGTATTGCTCTTACTCCTACTCTTGAAGTAGCCAGCAATACCCCAGGTACTACACAATAACAGTCATGCAATGATCCTATTTTTGATAACAAAATAGGATTTAACATTTGTTTGATATTTAAGAATAAATGAGAGAGAAATGTTCGTATGTGAAGCCAGGAAGGTTGGGAAGAAGGACGATTAACAGACATAAATCAATCAGAGAACTATTTCCACCAACAAAAAATAAATATTCCATATATAAAAGGCTTGGACACAGAAGAACAACAAGCTCAGAGAGAAATTCTCATAGAAACAGATTTCTTAAATTATTTCATTTTTTTATCTAATGTTCTCATTGAATTCTATGCATTAATGACGTGATATCTTACATATGCAACTCATACAGGTAATATGGGAAATGATGTTTCTAGTGGTGGACAGGTGATTAGAGCAGATCCACTTTTTTGTGAATATGAGTCAATAATACAATTGATGGTGTTGAATTACCTATATTTTATGTTAAAAAAATGATCATATGATTCTGTCTCAAGATTTAGTAATTGCTAATATTTCTAAGAAATTATTTAATTTGTAATTAAAAATGGATTCAGCAATTTCTAAGACATGTTCAGCAACTGCTGAAAATTTAAGAAACAGTTTCAATAGTTGTTGAACATATAGTAACAATTGTTAAATCTGTTCACTGTAAGAAATTCCTTCCCTTTTGGAATGAATTAGAAAGGCGATAAAAATCAATCAAAGTACAGTGATTTATATCATAACAAAAATCTTTATAACATTATAAAAATCACCAATAATTCATTTGAAACCTTTTTTTTTTTTTGAAACATCTCAAAAAAAATATACCACTTTTTAACTTTTTGCACCACCCCCCTCCCCTGTCCACTCCAACTCACTCACTCCCTCCTCTTTTATCCCTCTCCTTCTGTCATCCTTCATTCCTTATATCCATATCAAAAACCAATATGAGTAAAAATTTAATGGACTCAATCTTCTAAAGGTTATTGGAAAATGTTATCTTAATCTCGTCAACTCATCAAATGGGGTAGATGGAGAGGATGGAGTAGATGATAAGAATGTAGATGAGAAGGAGGATGAAGATGATAAGGATGCAGTTATGGAGGTCTCTACGGAGGTCTTGGTAGGAGGATCCATTACCCAGGTGTCCTGACACTAACATACATAAGTTTTCCAAGAAACTTCTCAAAATAAGTAAAATGAAGAGCTAAGGGATGTATATCAATGAGTTTATGTAATGACCTATGTGGTCAGTTACTTTCCTTTCAGTTCTTCAGTGTTTAGAGATTTATGTTAGCTTCCCCTAGTCATCTATGACTACTAGGGCCATTAGGTTGACTCCCTAGTAGTTTTATAGCATATTTTCTCTGTTTTCCTATTTTGGAGGCTTAACCTTAAAATAGTGAAACTTGAGAGTCAATTCATATTA
This sequence comes from Withania somnifera, assembly GCA_039654485.1. Classification (NCBI taxonomy): domain Eukaryota; kingdom Viridiplantae; phylum Streptophyta; class Magnoliopsida; order Solanales; family Solanaceae; genus Withania; species Withania somnifera. The sequence goes on from JBDJHY010229889.1 coordinate 16,832, forward strand.
AATGGGCCCGGAATCGGAGTCCAATATTTCCTTTACATTTGGAATGCCAACCTTGGAATAGTAGTACCTTTATTCATATCCCGGGGTTTTCGTTTTGAGTTTGAGCTATTTTGTGGAAAATCAATTCACTCGGAGTTTATTTTGGAGCCTGGATGACTTTTGGTGACAGGAGCATCATCTTTGAATTTTGAAAATTAAATCAACTTCAAAATGATGATTTATGGCTAGTTGGGTCATTGGTACGCTTCTAGAGGTGTCCGGGATTATTTTAGGGCATTTGTTGAAAGTTAGCCCTTTTGAATTGGTTTGGTTTGAGGGTTATTTTTTCTCAAACGACTTCTAATGGTTGTTTTATTATTCTATTGAGTCCATAATATTTTTTATTCAAAATAAATATTTAGTTTGTTGTTGTTCGACCCTATTTCAGTTCTGAGCCCTTATTGGAAAATTCAACTGTTGCAAAAAAACTTCAAATCCAGTTGTTCAGCACAATCGCGATCTTGTGACACAGTTGTGTTAAGTCTCACTTTCCTCTTTTCACGTGATCACTCCTACTGTGACACGATCGTGATGTATTTTATTATTCCTCCTTTAGCGCGATGGCAGTGGGTGTTACACGATCGCACTGAGTTGGGATTTATGGGATTTAATGTGATCTCTCTTGTTGTGCCACAACTGTGCTAGTTTTGGATAGAGGCTTCAAGCATGACCTCACACGAACAAGTATATAATAGGCACACGTTGAAATTTAAGTCATTTACTCCACTTCCACTTCACGATTTCTTTCTCCAATTTCACTATTTTCACTTCTAAGCTTTGGGAATTGTGGTGGGAATTTTGTGAGGTGGGTTTCTAGCCTTCCTCCATATTTTGAGTAAGTTTTCCTCACTTCTTCTTCCTTCCCAAGCTTGTGTTGAAGCTTTAATAGAGAAATGGTTCCTTGGGTATGAAACTTAGTGGAATTTCTTTTCTTATTGCTTAGTGGGACTTCTAGTAGGTTTATTTTCACTTAAGGGTTGTTTTCCTTCGATTCCAGGTGCATAGCCGTTTGATTCTCTGTTTTGGTTCTTGAAATATTTTTCTCTTTTTAGATTAAAATTTTTTTGGCCAATTGAGGACCTTCAGGTTGTCCTTTGATCGAATTTTCAAACCATGAGTTCCTTGAGTTAAGGCCTTTGTGCTAGAATTTTTAGATTATTTTTTCAATTTCTGGGACCCACAAGCCCCTTTTTTGGCCCGTTTTTCTAACCCAAGTTGCACTTGGAAATATGAATGTCATTCTTCATCATTTGATCTTTATATATGTAATTTTATAGTTTCAACTAGATTCGTGCTTCTTTAGAGCTTCAGAACGATATTGCGCACTTTTCAAGAATTCTCGTCGGTGCCCAAGTAGGTTAGGCTTACTTTTCTTTAGACTGCTCTACCATAGAATACTTTTGTGGTGTGGATAGTTGTGTGGGATAGTTATTATGTTGGAATCCCTACTCTATTGACTTTTTTACTTGTTTACCTACTTTTGTGGGTCCTCTAGAAGGATAAAGAGGATGTTGGATTACGTGTGGATGTCCTGGCATTGCTGGGGAAGTCACCATATTTTCTTGTTTGTATTAATTGTGCCTAAGGGCTTCATGGGGTGTCGGGTAGGTTTTTATGTATTTTCATTCTGCTTGTACTCAGTGGTCTTATGGGGGCCATTTGGGTTGTATTTTCTCTTTGTTATTTATAGTTACGCTTATTAATCACTTTTACATTCTAATTGTCGCCTAATACTAGTACATTCAGATGGAGTTCAGGTACGCCTTTTATTGTTCATTTTTTTAGTCCTATGTGATAGTGGGACGTTCCTGTGCAATAGCCATGCATAGGCTTACTTGGTTAGATTCTATACTTTCCTTTTTGTTATTAGTAGTTAGCATTTGTTTCTATTACCAACTTTGGCTATGTAGTTATTTTTATTCTATTTTACCTGCTCTTGTAGGCCTATTTTTATTTTCCTCACCATTATTTTACTTGTAATTTACTTTATCCTAGTCATCCTATGATACTACTTGGTACCATGTTTTCATACACATTATATTAGATCACCTCTAAGTTCATGCTCAAGTCCTATAATATACCAAAACCAGAATAATTACCATTAAATGTGATTTATCCAGCAAATTAATAGTCAAAATTCTCAATTAAATATGGTCGATAAAATTAATAACTTCAGTAAGTACTGAAGATGATCAGTAATTACTGAAAAATTGATCAGCAATTGCTAATTTTAGGTATGTCAATATATAGATCACGTATTAGTCTAATTCCAAGACCTAAAATATACCAAAACCACTCTATTTATCACTAAATGTGATTGATCAAATAAATTAGTGGTCAAGTTTCTCAATTAAGATCGACTATGCGTGCAATTACTCAATATACCATCTATTTTCTCCAAATTATTGTCTCATTGAATTAGATCACCTCAAAGTCCATACCCAAGTCCTAAAATATACCAAAAACACTCTATTTACCATTAAATATGATTGACCCAGCAAATTAATAGTCAAATTTCTCAATTTAATATGACTAGTAAAATTAGTAACTTCTACAATTTTTTGAACAATGATCATCAATTGCTGCAAAATTGATCAGGAATTGCTGAAAATATATCAGTTGTTGCTTAATCCTAAGTTTCTCATTGTATAGATCACCTAAAAGTCCAATACAAAGTCCTACAATATACCAAAATCATTATGTTTATCATTAAATGTAATTGATCATATAAATTAGTAGTCAAGCTTCAAAATTAAGGTCAACTACACGTGCATTTACTCAATATATAGACTATTTTCCCCAAATTACTATCTCATAATATTATATCACCATCAAGTCCAAGCCTAAGTCCCATAATATATTAATACCACTCTATATATCATTTAATGAGATTGACCCAATGAATTAGTAGTCAAGTTTCTCAATTACAATGATTTATCTAATGAATGAAATCAGCAATTACAGAAAGCAAATTAGCAATTGTTGAATCCTAAGTCTCTCATTGTATATATCATATACAAGTCGAATCAAAAGTCCTATAATATATAAAAATGAATTTATTTATCATTAAATGTGATTGATTCAATTAATTAGTAGTCAAGTTTCTCAATTAAGGTAGTTACGTGTGCAATTACTCGATATATCATCTATTTTCCCAAAATTAGTATCTCATTGTATTAGAACACCACCAAGTTCAAGCCTAAGTCCTATAATATATCAATAACCCTCTATTTACCATAAAATGTGACTGATCTAGTGAATTAAGAGTCAAATTTCTCAACTAAATATAATTGATCTAATTAATAACTTCAGTAATTATTGAAAGAAGATTAGTAATCGCTGAAAAATTTATCAGCAATTACTGAAAACATATTATCACTTGCTTAATCCTAAGTCTCTCATTGTGTAGATCACATACAAGTCCAAACCCAAATCCTATAATATACCAAAACTACTCTATTTATCAATAAATGTGATTGATCCAATAAATTAGTAGTTAAGTTTTTCAATTAAGGTCGACTACGCATGCAATTACGCGGCATATCATTTATTTTCCCCAAATTACTTTCTCATTATATTAGATCACCTTCAAGTCAGTGTCCAAGTCCTATAATTGTAATGACCCTCATGGTCATTTATGATAAATACGCCTTTAGGCCCTTTTGGTTTCAGGGTTATCTGGTGTAAATGACCTCCGATTCCATTTTCGTCGATTCCATTGAGTCCGAAATATGTTTTCCACTCAGAA
>JBDJHY010229898.1:0-11040 GCA_039654485.1 Withania somnifera
TATGTTATAATATTGTGGAGGCTGGTTACCTTCTAATAAGAATCAAAATGGATATAATTTTAATAAAATTGAACTTTCTACTAATAATATAAGATAATTGATCTTTTACTCATTTTAGACTTGGTTGTGTACGAGCTCCCGATACTATTTTTCTCCTTGATTTAGACTAGATTTCACACCCTAGCATCGAGTACTATCACTTACTACTTATGCTGGGACTTGATTCCTACTTCGATCGACAGTGAGTACAACCACTGGAACTTAAGTCCAACCTTGCCGGCAGCAAGTACAACTCTTAAATACTAATCATACCTGCTGATTTCAGGACCTTGGTGATAATCCTAAGGCGTGGGACTCCCTGAGTTTCCAAGTTTACGGCACTATGAGACCATTATACTGAGGCATTGTATGTCAGGATATGAGACTCCCTGAGACTTGGTGGCACTGAGATGCGAGACTGTGATGTTAGAGTTTTGTACGTGGTAGTTGTACCTCCACGAACCCTTCCACTAGGCTACGTTTGACTAGAGGAGAGGTATAGGTTAAAGTAGGGATATACAGGGTCTAACCCTTCCATGGGTCATTCTGGTGGGTCTACAGGTACATGAGGAGGAATGTACCAAGAATCGTTACATTGTTTCGCTATGTTACTTTTCTGCATTTGTTTGCTTCAGTGTACCCCCGGTAGTATAGGATGTCGATTATTGAGCATGACTTATATGTACAATGCCATTCTTCTGGGGGATTTGTAGTGTTAATTTACTTACTATATTACTATAATTATTGTTTAAGTTGGTTATAGTTTTTACTTTAGGACCTCCTTTGCTCTATGGGTTACTTGTCCATGATGTTATTTGCTTTCTTATTCTGTTTTGTATCTTCATATTACCGGTATATCATCCATGTCCCTTCGTTTCCTATGCTACCTATACTTTTCGCATTTTCTATTATTATTTTTGCAATGACCCCAGTTACATTCTTTTCTTCTTACCTGTGATCCTATTCTATGTTTTAGCTAGTGTTGACCTTGCTCTATCTGTCTCTTTGCTCCCCGTTTGTGCAACTAGAATTATTGTATTCCTGTTATTTATTTCTTTTACTTTTTTTATGTGCCTAGTGGGCCCTCAAATCCAACTGGTTACTAGTGGCTTCAACAACTTGTACTCATACTGCAATTGTATTTTCCCCTGGTGTATATTTGAGTACTAGCACCCGATGTTGATTTGCAGGTAGCCATTCGTGCCTCCTTACTGTTGATTTCAAATATAGAAGATGATCTTTGGGAGTCCATCTATTCCTTCTCTCTTCAGCTTTGTATTTTATCTCTTTTCTGTCTTGAGACAGGCTCGTATTATAAACTTATACTGTACTTTGTAATTAATGTCTCTGTATATTCACTGGTACCACATTTTGGAGAGGATTGTTGACTTCATATTTTTTCTCATAACTTTATTCACTTTTTTGTTCCGTTATTGGTATAATAGCCCTCCGCTTCAGCTTCATGCTACAGGGTTGGTTCTCTTACTGGTGGAACAGTATGGACCATCATGATCCATGAAATTAGGTCGTGACATTTGTATACTTGTATGTGCATTTGAACTAGACATCTTTCTCTGGTGGGGCATCATAAAAAAGCTCTCTGAAGTCTGTAGACCTTTGTTGACCAACATTCGATCATAGTATGGAAACAACATTCTCCACCATCTTCCAGTCCACATCTTAGATACTAGCCCTGCATTGGACTTGACCCTCTATAACAACGATACCCAGGGCATCCAACTTCCTATAATACATCTAGATCATTTCTCTGAATCACCTCGTCTCCTTATGAATGGGTTCCAAGACATTCTATAAGCCTGTCTAAATAATTGTACCAATATGGGCCTCAAGTTGATCTACCCTATGATCCACAGCATAAGAAAGTTGTCCCATCCAAAGAATGTATGCCTAAGTCAGAGGGAACCTGGAAGTACCAAAAGTAGAAGTCGGTTGGGATGTCGAAGAACTCTGTCTGGGAGGCTATAAGCACTCACACTTGTTGCCTCGATGAAAGGAGTATGTGGTGATACAGAGAGTATAGGTTTAACCTGATTAAATGCATCATCTAGGCCCTCTACTTGAGGGATTCAATATCTATGACGGACTCTACTCATTCCCTAATCTACTCAGCCTCCTAGGCTCTATAGTCTGACTCAATCCTTCCAATGTCAAACAAAGAGGTAGGACTAACATTAAGGCCTCCACCATACTTGTTCTCTCTAGCTCCTCAATAATAAAGATCGGGAAGGGAAAGGGGGTATTAGTCTATTGGTCCCACAATGCCATCTGTGGCTGATTAATCATCAAAAAGTTTAGCCACTCCTCAATAATAATAGTTCCCAACAAGATGGACTTATGTTGTTGAATGATTAACTCGTTCTAGAATGGCATGAGTTTTCTACTAACAAAGTTAATACATTAGCGGTTTGGTCTATGGATGATACTTTTCTTGATATTTTTTCCTAGAGCAATTAACGAGGGTGTACAAAACTGAGGAGGGGTACAATCAACCACGTGGTGTTTGAGGCAATTCTCTTAGTAGTAGAGACTGAAACCATAAGTGCATCCCTAAACCCAATTGAGGATATCTTTATCACATTGTACCTCAACCCCTTGCACCCAAACACTCTCTAAAACTAGTTTCTCTTCTAGTTCTTTCTATGAAGTGCCTTAGGATATAGTATAGAACTCATAGACCCATGATGGAAAGCTAGATTGGTAGTGTTGGTTGAATATATAAAAACCATTCTGATTAATGGTCTCCCAAATAAATGGATATCCGCAGTGGAGATATCTACCAATAATATCTTTTCCTACAGAATTGTTCTATTGCTCAAGGTCCTTAGCTGATTGAGATTCTTCTTGGCCTCGGTACGGGTAGGCTCATTTCCCTTCCACTTTAGTAGTTTAGACTCTGGTGCTGGAAGTTGAGTATGAACATGGGCAGAGGCTCATGGAGACTTGTCCTATGAGGAGGACCAGTTTATAGGGGTGAAGTTGGGGCCTTGTGAAGCCTCTGATTCTATATTAGAATTTACCATCCAACTTTGATGAAATTTGTCGATGGATAGGTTAGATTATTTTTGGGATTTTCATCTAGACTATTTGGTTTTGATACTTTTACGGGGACCCATACCATTATAATCAAATTAGATAAAGTTAGAAAAAAATATAATTTTCAGCACAATTAACGTTTTGGAAATATTGGACTCCATTGACAAAATTTATAGTTATCCAAGGGTCATCCATTGGTGCTTCTGGCCGTGCACTATGCACTTCGACAAATCTCTGAATTTTTTAATGATACCTAATAGACATCACCGAATATGCATTTAATCATCTTACTTCACTGAAAAATTATGTTATGTAGGTTCCTTTCAGCGCATCATCAATTGTTTTGGTGGATCCCTAAAAGGAGTTGAGTCATTGTCTAAAGGCTCATCGTGACCATTTCATATAAAAAGCAAAACTTCATCATAAACCATAGTTTAAGAATATTGTACAGTATTAAAGGTTACATAGACTTCCACCAAGTTCCAAATCAATAATCCACAAAGTTTAATCCCTAAAATCATAAAAACTATCCCTAAATCAAGTTTTAGGCATGGCCTAATATGCACAGTGCTTTACAATGCAATATTTAGATCACAAATACAACACCGACACTAATTTAACAAGAATATGCACAAATCAGGATCATGCACACTAAATTATATAATAATTAAATAAAATTCAAAGGAACGTGCTTTAAATATTAAAGAGAACATGAAAGTCTAGTCTAAAGCAGAATGCAATCATTGTAAAATGTACAATGGTGGTGGGTAGTGTCCAAACATTGACAATGATCTAAGGAAGTGTTAAAGTGTAAGAGTAAAATAGAGGTTGAGTGCACAAAATAAGTTGAAAAGAATTCAAACTGTTCAACTAATATATATCAGGTAAGTCAGGGATTTCTGTTTAACATTTCCAAATGGTTCAGCAATTCGCAGGATCGGTTGAGCTTTGCCAAAATTGCCAATGATAGATGGAGACCATTTTGTCAATGCCAACTCATGTCACATAAGGATTTGGTGATGTGTCAAAATGGCAACACATCACCATAGTTTGAAGTTTTGTTTTCCATCTTGAGTGACATTAGACTATGAACTTTGGTGACCTGCCGAAAGTTCCAGTTCTCCAGGGAATTGCCATCATATCCCATACATACATTTTTACAACTTCCAGCCTTCAATTTACATACACATTCAATAAATATTATTAAAAACAAAACTCAAAACTTGGGTTGCCTCCTACGAAACACCTTATGTAACGTCATGGCATGATAGTGTTACATCTATAAATCAAGAATCGTCGAGGTAATCCACCATTACTTTGTAAATCTAGTATGATCAACCATATAATGCTTCAAAAGTTAGTCATTCACCACAAATTCTTCCCTATCATTCCCTTATAGATCACGCTCTACTAGATGAACTCTCATAACTTTGAAAGGACCCAGCCATTTGAATTTTTATATTGCCCAAAAAACTATAAATAAGAAAATAAACAAAAACACATCATCACAATCCCAGAACTCTATCTTCAATATCTTTGAGTCATGCCACTTCTTCATACGTTTTGTGTAGAGTGTAGAGCATTCATATTATCTAAGGCAAAACTCATCAATTTCTTGAGGTTGTCCGTCCCGTGCATTAGAAGCATCCTCCCATTTTATAATAAATTGTTTCAATACCTAAAGGACCTGTTACTCAAGATCCATCATAATATGAAAAGACTTAAAAGAATTAAATTGATAAGGATGCATACTAATATGTGTTTTAAAAGTTATTTGATAAGCCCAAAGGGCATCATCAAACTTTCTAGCCCAATTGGAGCAGTTCATATTCCCTGTCTTGGCTAAGATGCCTTTAATTTCCCTATTGGAAACCTTGAATTTCCCACTACATTATGGGTGGTAATGTGTTGTGACTTTGTGATTCCCTCCATGCTTTTCAATGAAGGATACAAAAATCTATTGCAAAAGTGGGTGACACATTCACTAATCACGGCTCGGGAAGTCTTGAACCGTGTAAAGATGTTCTTCATATAGAATTAGGTGATGCTCCAACTTCCATTATTAGGAAATGAAATTTCCTCAACCCATTTGAACACGTCATCCACCACCACCAAGATATATCTACCACCATATGAGCTCAAGAAAGAACCCATGAAATTAATTTCCATATGTCAAACAACTCAACCTCAAGTATTGGTTTCAATGGAATTTCATGCCTCCTTCTGAATCTTCCTTTCATTTGAAATTAAATAAATGACTTTACCAAATTAATAGAATCTTGATGGAGGGAAGGACAGAATAAGACACATTAGAGGAGTTTATAAGTCCTCCTTACACTACCATAGTGACCCCCTATGGGCGAGGAATGACACACCTTAAGAATTTATTGCATCTTGGATTTCGAAGAACATCTCTGGATAATTCCGTCTACACATACCCTAAAAAAATATGACTGATACAAAAAATATCTTTTGATATCATGAAGAAAGCTTTCTTTGGTAAGAGTTTCATCCGAAAGGATAGAGCAAATATTATAACTTTAAAGATCCACATACCAAGGTATGGTACCCTCTGAAACCATGATTATGATCTCATCAATAAACCACTCGTTAATGTAAAACTCATCTGAGACTTTAACATTTGATTCAAGGAGGTAAAAATCGTCAATCACCTGGTCCTAACAACCTTTCTATCTTTGACTTGAAATTCAAACTCTTGAAGGAAAAATATCCATTGGACCAAACGAAGCTTGATCTCTTTCTTAGCAACCAACTAATGAGTCAAAACATGATTAGTATGGACAATAACTTTGGTTCCCAAGAGGTAAGCCTAGAACTTCTGAAATGCATAACACACTTTTAGGAGTTCTTATTCTGTAATACTATAGCTCTTTTGGGAAGTGTTTAATGTCTTACTAGCATAGTAGACCGGATGAAATAATTAATCTTTCTTTTCCAATAACTATACCAAGGGCCAACCAACCTGCATCATACATAAGCTCAAAAGGCTTGGACCAATGCAGAGGAATAATTATGGGATTAGTGGAAAACTTCTCTTTCAGACAATTGAAGCCATTCAAACATTTATAATAAGACTCAAATTTCCCCTCCTTTTCTACAAGCTTTCAAAATGGGAGATCAATTTTTAAAAAATCCTTGATAAAGCACTGGTAGGACCTAACATGGCCTAGAAACCTTTTTACTTCTCGGACCAAGGTCGAAGGTGGTAATTTAGTGATAATCATAACCTTTTTATGGTCAAGTTAGACCTCTTTTTCCAAAATTTTGTTCCTAAGAACTATCCCTTCTTTTACATGAAATGTCACTTTTTCCAATTCAAAGCAAGGTTATTCTCGAAACATCCTTGCAACACTTTACTCAAGTTCTCCAAGAATGTTCCAAAAAAAAATCCCTAACCATCGAGAAATTTTCAATAAACACCTCAATGGTCTCTAACATATTTGAAAAAATGGACATCATGCATTGTTGAAAGGCCATGGGTGCATTACACAACCCAAAAGACATTATCCAAAAGTAAAAAGTCCCATAGCAACAAGTAAATATGGTTTTATCTTTAGCCTTGGTCACTATAGAGATTTGGTTGTACCTGAAATAATCATTCAAGAAGCAATACCATACCTTCCATGCCAAGTGATCCATTATTTGGTCAATAAAGGACATGGGAAAGTGATCCTTCTCTATACAAGCATTGATATTTTGGTAGTCCATACAAATACTCCACCCCATGGTAGGCCTTAAAGCACAAGCTCATTCTTCTCATTCATAACAATGGTCATGAACCCTTTCTTGGGAATATACTGAACAACACTCACCCATTTTCTATTATAAATTGGGTAAACCATGCACACATCCAACCAATTTATAATATATTTTATCACCACTATTGTATAGGCTCATTTAGCCTCCTTTAATGCTCTATAGTCTGTCAACTTTCGATTGTAAGAAGAATCATCTGTGTATAAATCCCCAGAGGGATCCTAATTATGTTAGTGATAGTCTAGATAATTGCCTTGATCTCCTTCTTTAGTACAAATACAAGGGACTCTACTTTCCACTCAACTAGATTCAAATCAACAATTGCAGGCAAGATGTTATTACAACCCATAAACACTTATTAAAGATATGAAAGAAGTGCTTTGAGCTCCAATTTAGTAGGCTCTTCAATTGATGGCTCTACAGGGGTACTCTCCCTATTTGTCAAGACCAAATCAAGCTTCAAGGAATTTTGAGGCTAGTTCCCCAACTCATACAATAAGGCCACAATTGCATCATTTTCAACCACATTCGTATAGTCATAGTTTAGTAAGACTATCACAAGTGACTCACTAACGCTTTTCACTTCTATCACTATTTCAGCAACTTTATAATTAACATTTATTATTGACACAACTTGTAAATCATTTGGTTGCTCATAGACTTAGACATATTAAAAGTTATGTCTTTATCTCTCTATTCAGGGTATCAACTAAGTCTCTTCTTTTGACAACACAAAAATCTAGTTGTTATGGAATGTAGATCCCACCTTTAGACAAGCCTAACTCTCACCCAGACCATCAAAAGATAGGCCAATACCAAGTACCAAAAGAAAATAGAAAAGAGATGAAGAGAAGAAAAGAAGAAGAGAAGAAATAGGACACAAAAGTACATACCAAAAGGTAAATCCTCTGAACCTGGTATCATGGCTGTAGAGCATATATACAGAATAGTACAAAATATACAACCCACAATAAGGGAAAAAGCTATATGACAGCTATCCTAGATGCAAACTATGATAACTCTGTGATAGAAGAAGAACTGATCAGCAAGAATTCCAATTGCTCACTATATCTCAAAAATAACATCGATCTATCTCATATGATCGTGTCCTCCTGGCTGACTCATAATAGGACCTGCTTTAGAAAAAGATGCAGAAGTGTACCATGAGTACCAAAAACAATAGGTACACATTAGAGATCATAGACCGATTAGGAAAAACACATGCATAAATTAAGGTAAAGTGTGATCATGAGAAACTAGGGAATTAGCACACAATTAACAAACACAGAAGGGGTTACCATAGAAATAACTAACAAGTATGGTGAAAGGTCAGTTGTCTATATGCGAACTCAGTGGACCTAAGTTACAGATAAACCATGAACAACGCGATACACAACTGGAGCTCCAAATTAACTACCACAGTGGAGAACCATGAAGTGGAATAGAGGAGCAACAACGGCTAAGCTATATCAGCAAGTGTCATGACCCAAAATCTCAGATCATGATGGCATCTACAACCCTCCTGTAGACAAGCCTAAACCTACACACAATGAGCTATAAACTCTCAAACATCCAATGCATCCAAGGAAAACATAACCATACATAAAGAACGGAAACCAAGAGGAAATCATACATAACCCAAAACCTGGAGTCAGTGGCATATGGAGCTACTATACAGAAACCGAAAGATACAAAATACAAATAACTCCTGGAAACATAATATAATGTAAGGCCTGTTGTAGACCGAATAAAGAAAGCTAAAAGTTGGGGAAACCACAGCCGGCTCTAATGGCAAAGCTCACCGTAATCTTCGCAGTCGGTTAAATCTACTCCACACAATTACTGAGTCACTGATAACTCCTGCCAGTATTTGTACCACAAAAAAAGGTATAGAAGTGCAAATGAGTACAAAACAAGGTATTCAGTGGACACCATCGTTTGACTATGCTAAAATAACATGTATGTAATAAAGGCAAGGAAGTAAAACAGGTCAATAGTAGTAAGAAAGCAGTAAAGAAACAGTAAAAGAAATAGTAAAACCAATTATAAACAAAGGGATAAGATATCGAGCGTGCATGCCAGTACAGGTCTACAGGAACTAGACATGGTAGAGGCAATCTTTAGAGACCAATATCCATAACCCGAAACCAAATAACGAAACATACCTATGCACTAGCTCAGTCAAACCCCACTAATCATGATACCATTTACGCATGAACCATGAATAAAGATCGAATAGAAAAAAATGCTTCTAAATAAGGAATAGAAAGTAAATACACAAAACCTACCTGGAATCCCATACCACCGGTAAGTACAAATAGCACATTAAAACCTACCTGGTGCCTCATCCCGCCAGTAAGCACAAACAGTATAACAAAACCCACTATGACTCCCCCTTAAGATCAGTGAGCACATACCATACTAAGGAAATAAACAAGGGAACAGGAAAGTAAAGTAGAACAGTACCATCGGACACATACCCCCTTTGAATGTCAATAATCAACATCGGACACACACCCTCTTTCAATGTCAATAATCAACATCGGACACACACCCTTTCAGTGTCAATAATCAAGGCCTTGTCCTTATAATATCAGTGTCAAGTCTCAAGCCCAAAGAGTAAATATATAAAAGAATCAACACCACCATAACAATAGGATGAATAAAAATGGAAACAGAGAGTAAACAAAGTCTAGGATGGTCAAAGGCCACCAGCTAAGATCTCATCTCACCACACTCATCACATAATAGCTAAAATTATTCCCAAGGGTAGTGGCCTTTACATGGTGGGACCAGGACCCAAGAATAAAACCTTTCACCCTATATGCCCTCTCACGTGCCCCCGAAATTCAACAGGAATATCAATAAAAATAGAACGATTAACCTACATAACCCAACCCATACTACTAGCTATATAACAAGCATAATAATAATAATAACCCAGTCTACAATGCATATTTATAAACCTAACCTTCCTAGCACAGGCAAAAATCACCAAAGTGTGCGCATGGTGAACCTGAAGCTCTAATACCATTGATACCACCCAAAACTAAACATATTACAAGCTTAGAGATCAAACTATGAATAATAAGACCCATATTTTAATTAACAACCCGGGTCGAAAAATGGGCCCAACAGCCCAGAAACACACTAATATAATAGCTCATAGCCCTTAGTTCGGGGGACTCGTAGTCCAAATTTGAGAGGGTAAGACTAAGTCTAAAGTAATGGAGTAAAAACATTTTGCACAATTAAAGAAAAGCAGAAATAATGAGAACAAACCTGAAAAACCTAGCACAGCGAACTCCTACAATCACCCACACGACTCCCCGCAGCTCCCCATTTCTTAAAACTGTAAAAACTCAGCTCACACACTCAAGAAGAAACTGAAAAATGAAGAGTAGCAAGCCGAAAATAAAAGGGGAGAAGCCCTATATATAGAGTGCAGGGGACCGAAGGTGCAACCTCACCGGGCAGCTACCTAGGCATAGATGCGACCTTGCTATGGTGACCTAAATGTCGGTGGTGCGGTATGTGACCTACCGCAACACAAGGAAAATAGGAACACTCCAAGTGGTATAAAATAAGCATCCAGAGTCTAATTCTAACAACAAAAAGTACATTTTGGGTGGAAAACATACCACTAATTCAACAGAATTGAAAAACAACCATACGAGGCCGTTTAAGGGAAAAATAACCCAAACCCAAATGGATCAAAAAGGAGCCATACTAAGGACTTCTACAAACCTACTCAAAAGAAGCTCGGGCACCCTGGCAAGAAAACCAATGACTCAACAAGCCCAGATTCGACATTTTGGAGATGACAGAATCCTGATTTGATGCTCCGATCATCAAAAGACCACCCATGCTCCAAATAAGACTCGTCTGGGCTGAATTTCCACAAAATAACCCAAACTCAAAACTGAAAGCCCAAGACACAAACTCATGTTCCATCTAGACCAAAGTCAAGCTAATAGAGCTGTCAGAATTTGATTCTGACATTTAATTCTATTTCACTCTTAAGTTCTACTATTTCAAAACTGAAACTTCAAAATAGGAAAACTAAGTGAACAAGCACACGAGTCATCAAGGCACCGAGCTACCAATCCCAGCAAGTCATAAACAACTTGGAGAAACTACCAAATAGCTCTAAGAAAAATAAAAGGCAAA
>JBDJHY010229907.1:0-10781 GCA_039654485.1 Withania somnifera
AAGATTAACAACATAACTAGTTACGATGACATAATTGTGTACTTAGTGCTTCACTTGGGTCAATTAGGGAAGATAGCTATAATGCTTTTATGAGAGTTAAACAACACAACTAATATTTAGTAGTTGTTACTTAAGTCATTAGTGGCTAATGGACCATCCATCCCTAGTCATAATTTCAACCCCTAACATAACAATCAATGAAACAAGGGTCTTTATTGAAGTAAAGTCTTATACATGTGTGTGTGTAAATCCATAACACTAGTTTGAATCATTTATTGATTGTGTAGAAATATATTCTTCTCTAGATTATTTGTCCATTAGTTAATTTTATCATTCTTAGTTTAATTACATTCTCATTTATATCTTTGCAAACTCTTCGCTTAAATAATAATTAGAATTAGCTTAATCCAATTAAATATTTAAGACAAGTTCCTGTGGGTTCGACATCTGGTTTGCAAGAGCCACTGTATTACTTCTACGATCGCGTACACTTGCGTGTGCATTTGGATGCTGCAGGATCTCACATCAATTTTTAAGAACATTGTGGCACCCCGTATCTGATAAAAAATGTCATCAGTATAAGGAAGGGGAAACTTATACTTAAAGGGCACCCTATTTTGCTGCATGTAATCAATACACATCTGTAGTCACCCATCCTTTTTCTTCATAAACAACACCGAGGAACCCTATGGAAACATTTTAAGACATATAAAACCATTTTCAAGAAAATCCTACAACTGAACACTCAACTCCTAAAGATCTCTAGGGCTATATGGTAGGGAGCGATGGAAATAGTCCAAGTGCCTGACTCAACCTCAATTGAAAAATAAATATCACACTTGAGCGGGAGGTTTTGTAAATAAGTAGGAAATACATCCACAAACTGACTAACTACTTGCACAGACTCAGAGGAGACAAAGTTAACTCTAACATCTCTAACATGGGATAAGTAGGTTTAGAAACCTAGGGTAATAAGTCTACGAGCCTGAAAATAAGAAACCATTTAACCAAAGAATGTCTGGTGGGACCACACCACACTACTAGGGTACACCGAGCATAGACTAGGTCACGATCTTGGAATACCGATCCAGGACCGCACAAAAAATGGATAGCCAATACATGGAAGAAATCATATCAATATCAAACATATCTAACTCAATCAATTTATCCCACGTGATTTGAAATCCTGGTGTAGTCTTTGGCAAAGTGACCTGTCTCTCCACACTCGAAACAACCATCCTCATCTCTATCCTGGCTATGGAGACCCTCAACGTGGCCTCTTAACCAACTAACGGGACCTTGATAGGGTGGCTACTTAGTCCCCTTCCAGAAGTCTATAACGAATCCTAGTATTGTCAGTCAGTCTGACTTCATCTATCAAAATCCATTCCTCCTAATGTAGTCCCCGAATAATTGCCCTTGGGCCTGGTGAGCTAAAGCCTCCATGCTGTGAACATGATCAATAATATCCAAGAAGGACCTCTAAAATACCAACATCCACTTGACCCGACCTCGTAGGTCAAACCTCGACCCAGACAACAAGGGGAGAATTGCCTCCTGCTCAGTAGGCATCAAATCACTCGCATGTCTATATAGCTCAATAAACCAAGCCTCATACATAGAGACTATAATAATACCTTGGCATAAGCCTGTAAATTGAGCCCACAATGCCTCTAGTACTCTCCTGGGCACATAATAGGCCATGGAGGCATCTCAAAACTATCATCGAGTTTGTGTGGTAAACCTAGTGGCCTACAATCTCTAAAAACCCTCAACTAATGACTAGTGGAACCCTCAAGCAAATAGAATGCAAAATCAACCCCTTGCATCTCTAATAAACTGAAATTACAAAGACTCTCCTCACACACAATGATAAAATCATGGGATCCTTCTCATGTTCTCCCTAGAAACTAGCAAGGGAAATCCATAAAATGTGGTCTAACATCTTCCGCACCTTGAATGCTAGTACATGAGGAGCTGGTACTGATGTTGTTGAAGTAGTAGTCTAAAATGGCATGGTTAGTGGAACTAAAGGTGATTTTATGGTTGTGGATAGTGTGGGAGGTGGTGCACCCTATGTCATTCCCTAAGTAGATGATTGTGGCCTATTCACTGATGCATGTCAAGCATTTGTAGTATCTACCATAAAAAATCTCTAAATGCATCAGACAATGGATGGACGAACTGTGGTAGTGTCCAGGAGTTTTCAACGACTGGTAATTGTTGTAGTAGTAACAATCGGCTGAGTATCCCCTACTATTCCCTCCTAATATGTTGGAGGAGGGTCTCAATACATGAACGAATCATGGGTATGTACCATCTATGAAAGAGTGAAGCCAAAGTCAGTTTTCAATAAATGATACGAATATCCATACACAACAAGAATCAATATAAGAGAGATTTACTAAGGCACCCCATATCCTCCTGAAAATTAGATAGCAGATGTCAACGTACTAATCTGCAGGACTCTACTACGTATTTTCTCTAATGCCAAAGAGACTAGTGAACTTAGGCTCTGATACCACTCTATCACGACCCAAATTTTGGATCATGGTGGTGTCTACAACCTTTCATACAAAATCTTACCCCTACAAACACTCACAAACAACAAGTGAAGTAAAAAATATAACTGAAATAAATAACAGCAAAAGAAAAAAATAAATATATAAAGCTTAGATCCAAAAACATGGTGTTATTAGCATACAGAACTACTAAAATAGTATCTAAACTACAAACATATACAAGTACAAGCTCCTATGCAATAGTACTATACAAGGTAATCCATGAAGAAAATAGAGCAGACAATAACCTTGTGAAAGTTATGATCAGCTCTAATATTAAAATTCATCATAGTGTTTGCATATCAACAATCTACCCAGCATAGTCACATCATCTCCAATAGACCCTATCACTAGCTACACCATAAAGATGGTTCAAAAGTACAACCGAGTATAAAAATTGGTACCCAAGTTATAGGCCAACTGGGTAAAATAAAACACAAGGAAATGGAGAGGAAAGTAAAAAAGGTCAATAATTATAAGAAAGAAATTATAAAATAACTGCTAAATATATAAAGGGAATTAATGAAGCTAAGCAAGTAACCTCCGCATGACTTTCATACGGGAATATCCAACTAATACGTAGAACTAAACCTAACTAAAGAAAACATTCTTGGATTCCTACTGAATACATTAACACAGAAAAAATGGTCAAGGGTAAGCGTAAGCTATAAAGTAAGAATATAACTAGAATAAGAAATAATTGATAACATAAAATCTCCTCCCCAACACACACACATAAGAACATAAGTAAAAACAAAAAAAGCACAGATAAACCTATATGACCACCCATCCCATCGGTAAGCACAAATAGAAAAAAAAGAACTCATTGTGAGTCCCCTCTTAAGCCCATCAAGTAGAATTACTGCACAAGGGTTCTAAAAAGTAAATAAAAATATAGCCATCCTGTAGCAGTATTCCGTGCCTCAGTGCCAACAGTGGGCTTTGTAGTTCAGAGTTCCACGTCTCCTATTCAATAGAATGGATTGTACCCAAGATTTTGATGCCTCAATAACAAGTGGGGTCCAATTATTGGAAAGCTACACCTCCTAATCAATAGCAGGGAACGTACCCTGAAGGATCGTGCCTCAATAGCAACAGCGGGGGTTGCACCCCTAGAGGGCCGCACCTCCTAATAAATAGCATGGTCATGCCCTAAAGGATCTCACCTCAATATCAATAGTGGGGGTCGTGTTCCTAGAGGACCACGCCTTCTCTTTAATCAATAGTAGGGTCTGCGCCCTGGAGGACCGCACCTCAATATCAAAAAATAGGGGTCAACCCCTAAAGGACAGTGCCTCCTAATTAATATTTGGGTTCGTGCCTTGGAATATCATGCCTCAATATCAACAGTGCCCAAAATATAACACTGTGATGTTAAAGCTTTATTGCAATTATATTCTAAAAATAGTGCCATACCACTAGGTGTTCGTGGCATAAGTATACATATAAGTAAGAAAAACTCTCTTTAGTTAATTAAGTCAGGAAAACCATCTTGTTTTAGTTAATCCGTCAATAGTTTTTACCATAGCCCTAGTCCGTGCCCGTGCTTAATATCTATAATGTATGATCACAACACAACAAAAATAAGGATACAAATAGTACACTAGATAGGCATGACGCCACCATCTAAGAACTTAACTCGCTCCATAGTCATATAATGGCTCAACACAACCAATAGAGTCCAAGGTCTCCCTAGGAAAGGCCATGACTACCACAAATAACCCAACACTCTCTTCGTCCCTCCATGGGACACTTGAAGGAAAGTAATAGGAGATAACTTAAAAATTATTAAAAAGAGGCTTCTAACCTAACAACTATCCTACATGACTAACCACACCACGTAAGTATTCTACAATAACCCAATCTAAAGAAAAGTAAACCTAACCTTCCTGGGTGCTGTTGAGAGTCCTCAGAAAAGTGTGTGGCACTAGCTTGAAACTCTATACACACCAAATCTACCCAAAACTATCAAACTACATATCTAGGGATCAAAACATGAAGAATGACACCCATATTGTAAAATGCAATTCCAGTTGGGGAACGGATAAAAAGGGGCCCCCGGGCCACACGGACCCAAAAAAATAAAATAAATATACCAAAACAAAGACCCCAGCTCAAGGAAAGTGTGGTTCAAAAATAAGCGCAATTGGACCATCAAAAGGTCCTTAATTAGCCAAACAAAATTTATAGAAAAAGTGTAAAATATTTCAAGAATAAAAAATGGAGAATCTGCATGTAGCGCACCTCAAAAATTGATTGAAAATAACCCCCACAGTGATGATTACTCTACCAAAAGCCCTACTATGCAAAAAATAAAGAATTCTTTTAATCATTATGCCAAAGGAGAAAAAACTCTATTGAAGTTTCACATGTGCTAAGAAGGAGAAAGAAATAAAAAAGATCCTATCTAATAATGGAGGGGTATAATAGGAATCCTACACATGAAATCCCTACATCAATACTCAAACTTATAAGTAATTTCCTTGTGAAGATGAAAGAAAACTGTGAATGGAAGTGAGAAATATGAAAAATATTTTGAGGTCTTACAGTTTTATAACTGACCACGATCTTGCCTGATCATAGTGACCTAGCGGATTGCATGAATTAATGAAAGAAAATATGAATTACCACGATCACTTCACAAGGAGCGTGATCGTGATGAATCCTCGGATCTTCAGAAATTTCTACAAAAGCTAAATTTTCCAAAAAGGTTTCAAAATCAAAATAGAGTCCAACATCAACAAACCAAATGTTCATTTTGCATGAAAACCATATTTTAGATTCAAAAGAATTAATGACATTAAACAACTATCAAAAGTCATTTGAGCAGAATGGACCCTTAAACCAAGCTAGTTAAAAAGTGCCAATTTTCTAACCTTTTGCAAATACCGTCAAAATGAATCCGGACACCTCCAGAGTGAACCAAAGACCCAACTAAAAAAAACATCATTCAAAGCTAATGGAAGCATCATAATTCCAATTTGCAACTCCGATGACCAAAATCCCACCCTCGGCTCCATAATGAACTTTAGTTGAACTGAATTTTCATAAAATAGATAAAACTCACAATGAATACCTTGAGATACAACATTAAGTTCCAACTATAAAAAAATTTAGCATTCTGGAGCTAATGTAATTGTCAAAATTTGATTTTGAGCACATTTACTAAGAATTCACTCTCAAGTTCCACCATTTCAAGGTTAAGCCTCTAAAATAGGAAAACTGAGATAACATGCTATAGAACTTCCAAGGAACCCAAAAAATAGATCCATCAAGTTATAAATGACTTGGGGATGCTAATAGAAATCTCTAAACACTGAAAAAGCTCAAGGAAAGTAAATGAACAAATAAATCATTACATATTTCCTACAAATTTACCTGGTCTGCAACCTGAATGAATCATTGGTTTTTCTATTGAGGGTGAGCCAAGCCTATTCTATTGCCACTTACTGTATATACCTAACAGATTTTTTCAAGTTGAGTGTTCAGTCGTAGGACTTTCTTGATAGAGGTTTCATATATCTTAATGTATCTCCTTAGGGTAACCAGATGTTTTTGTTAAGAAAAAGGATGGGTCATTGTGGATGTGTATTAATATAGGTAGCTCAAAGGTGACTGTTAAGAATAAGTATCCCTTGTCACGTATTTATGACTTATTTGACCAACTACAGGGGGCAACAATGTTCTCTAATTTTGATTTGAGATCTGGATTTTATTAGTTGAAGATTTGGGATGAGGATGTCATGAAGATAAACTTTTGGATGAGATATGGGCATTATATGTTTTGGTAATGCCATTCGGGATGATTAATCCCCCGCAACCTTTATGGATTTGATGACCCTAGAATTTAGACCTTATTTGGACTCTTTTGTAGTCATGTTTATTAATGACATATTTTTTTACTTGTGGAGTCAGGCAGAGCACGAGGATCACCTGAGGGTAGTGATACAGACTTTGAGGTTTGAGTGCTCTAAACCATGTTCCCAAAGTGTAAGTTTTATCTTGGTTCTGTTTCTTTTCTAAAACATGTGGTGTTGGGTGCTGGCATTAGTGTTGATTTGTCCAAGGTGGATGTAGTGTGTTGTTGGCCTTGACCTACTACTCCTACAGATATTTGCTATTTCATTAGGTTTGCTGGGTACTACTGCAGTTTGTTAAGAGTTTTCCATCTATCGTATCTTCTTTGACTGTACTTATACAGAAGGAGGTTCCCTTCTAGTGATCAGTTCAACGAGAGTCTAGCTTTTTTAGGCTAAAGGAGTCGCTGACTACCGCTCCAGTTCATCCTTTGTAAGTTGAGGTCAGCCTTAGTATCTTGTGATTTTTTGTCTATTGGGTTAGGCTATGTTCTGACACAGCAATGTCATGTTATAGTGTATTCTTTAAGGTAGCTAAGGGATCATGAGCATAACTATTAACACCCATGACTTAGAGTTAATGGTCGTGGTTTTCATGCTTAAAATACTGAGGCACAATTAATATGGTGTCCATTGTGAAATTTATATTGAACACCGTAGCTTGTAGGATATTTTCAGTTTGAAGAAGCATAACCTAAGACAACGAAGATGGTTTGAGCTTCTAAAGGACTATGATTTTAATATTCTTTATCACCTGGGCAAGGCTAAGGTGGTTGCATATGCCATAAGCTAAAAGGCAGTAAGTATGGGTAGCCTAGCTTCTATTTCCATTTCTAAGAAGCCTTTGACTCATGACATATCCCTTTGCCAATATGTTGGTTATGTTGGCTATTACAATGGTAGAGAGGCTTTTTGCCCATGTTGAGGCTAGGTCATCTTTATTTGATCAGATTTAGAAGTGCCAATACAAGGACCATCATCTAGTTCAAATAAGAGAGAGGGTTTTGAGGGGTGATTTTAGTTAGGCCACGTTGGCTCTGATGGTGAATTCTATGTTCATGGTCACCTACCCATTCTGAGAGTTGGTGAATTGATTCAAAGTCAGTTGCGTGAAGCTCATTGATCCACATATTCTATCCATATGGGTATCGTGAGGATATACTGTGATTTGAAGTAGCATTACTGGTGCGGGTATAAGGATAGCCATAGCCTTGTTTATTTCTTGGTGTTTGAAATGGCAGAAGGTAAAATTCGAGCACCACAGAATAAGCAGTGAGCAATAGAATCTCCTTATTCTTGAATAGAAGTGGGAGAGGATTACTAAGGACTTTATTTTAGGCCTTTCTCGAACATCTAAAGGCTAAGATTACATTATGATCATCATGGATCGATTGACCAAGTCACTCACTTCTTGTTTATGCACTCGTCTCAAGGTGCGGAGAGACTAGTTCACTTTAATGTTCTTGAGGGGTTAGGCTTCATGGGGTGCCAGTTTCCACTATATCTAATCTATGCAATTAGTTTATGTTGTGGTTTTTGAGGTTGGTTTAGAGAGATATGGGTTCATAGGTTGCCTTGAGAATAGAATTTCACCCTCAGACTGATGCTTCCATCAGCTATAAAATGATGATTTTAGGCTAGTTGGGTTTTTGGTTTGCTTCCGGAGGTGTCTGGGCTCATTCTGAGGGTAATTGTGGAAAGTAATTGGTTATTTTTGTCTGGCTTGGTTTGGGGTTCTTTCTTCTCAAAAGACCTCTGATGGTTATTTTGTTAATTTCTTGAGTCCAGAGTGTGTTTTTCATGTAAAATGAATATTTGGTTTTTTGTTGTTAGACTTTAATTTAGTTTCGAACCCATTCTGGAAATTTAGGAAACTCCAAAAATTTCTACATATCCAAGTACTCAGCATAATCACGCTCTTTGTGATGCAATTACATTAAGTTGGGATTCCTTTCTTTAATGTGATCACACTATTAACATTGCGATCGAGCTATTTTGG
The DNA here is from genome assembly GCA_039654485.1 of Withania somnifera. Classification (NCBI taxonomy): domain Eukaryota; kingdom Viridiplantae; phylum Streptophyta; class Magnoliopsida; order Solanales; family Solanaceae; genus Withania; species Withania somnifera. The sequence goes on from JBDJHY010229907.1 coordinate 8,418, forward strand.
GGCTTGGATCTTGGGCACAATCATGTTGGGTCACCGTGATCATGCAAGATCGTGGTAAGTTATAAAAATGCAAGACCTTAAATTTTTTTTCATATGTCTCACTTCAATTTATGATTTTCGTGATTCATCTACAGTATAAATCACTTCTAAGCTTGGGCATTGTCGTGGGGACTTCATGCGGTGGATTCCTAGCATACCCCTTCATTTTTAGGTAGGATCTTCTTTATTTCTTCCTCATTCTTAGCACATGGGAAGCTTTAATGGAGTTTTTTCTCCTTGGGAATGGTGCATTGTATAATTCCTTATTTATTTTTGTAATGGGGCAGTTGGTAGAGTAATCATCATAGTGGGGTTATTTTTCATCAATTTCTAGGTGCGTCTCATGGTTGATTCTTCATTTTTTATTATTAAAATGTTGTGCACATTTTCCATTTATTTTTTTGCTAATTGAGAAACTTCTGGTGGTCTAATTGGGATAACTTTCAAACCATGCTTCCTTGAGTTGCGGTCTTTTTGACAGTATATTTTATTTATTATTTAGGCCAGAGGGCCCATGGACCATTTTTTTTTTGTCCTGGATTGCATTTAGTAATATCGGTATTTTTCTTTATGTTTTGATCCCTAAATATGTAATTTGATAGTTTCAGGAGAATTTGGGTGTGTTCGAAGCTTTAGGCTGGTGTTGCGTGCTTTTCAAGGATTCTCATTAGTGCCCTGGTAGGCTAGGTTTACTTTAGACTAGGTTATTATAGAATGCTTGTTTGGTTTGGCTAGTCGTGTGGGATTTTTATTAGTTTAGAAGCCCTTTCTTAATAATGTATCTCCTGTTACTTACCTTCCGGTGTCTAGTGGATGGATGGAGAGGGTGTTGGGCTACATGTGGTTGTCCTAGAGTAGCCGCAGGCAGCCTTGGACCTTATTTGCTATTTTGAGCCATTATATGACTAGTGAGCAAGTTAAATTCTTAGCTTGTGGCCTCAGGACGAGCCTAGTGTATTGTTTGTATCCTTATTATTTTTGTGTTGCGATCATACATTTTAGCTATTAAGCACTAGTAGATTAAGTACGAGCACGGCCTAGGGCTATGGTAAAAAGTATTGATGGGTTTAGAAAAAACTGGAAGGTTTTCCTTTCTTAATTAATTGAAAAGGGATATTCTTACTTATATGTATACTTCTGCCATGACCACCTAATAGTATGGAATTATTTTAAGAATATAACCAGAATAAAGCTTTGATTGTTATGGAGTTATATCTTGGGCACTGCTAAAATTGATGTGGGTTTTCTCTAGCCTGCATGTGTTGACCTCTAGGGTTGCAAACCTTACTATTAATTTTGAAGAGCGTTCTTCTAGGGCACGAACAGTGCTATTGATTAGGAGGCGTGACCCCCATTGTTGATACTGAGGTGAAGTCATCTAGGCAGCGAACCCTGCTATTGATTAGGAGGTGTGGTCCTCTAACGGCGCAACCCCTACTTTTGATATTAAGGAGAAATTTTCTAGGTGCGGACCTTGCTATTAATTAGGAGGTGCGGTCCTCGAGGGGTACAACCCCCACTATTGATATTGAAGAGCATTCCTCTAGGAAGCGGGCCCTGCTATTTATTAGGAGGTGCGATACATTAGAGACGTGGAATCTACTATTTATATTAGGGTACAAACCTCTAGTGGGTTGTTCCTGCTATTGATTAGGATGCGCAGACCCTACAGTATACACTAAGGTGAGGCCTCCTAGTATTAGATGGATATATTTTTATTTACTTTTCAGTACTCTTGTCAATTCATTCTACTCGCATTGATTCACTTGTCGGGCTTATAGGGGAAGTCACAGTGAGTTCTTGTTGTGTTGTTTGTCCCTATCGACGGGATGAGGCATCAGATAGTTTTTTATGTACTTCTTTTGTTATTACTAAGTTGTCTTATGAGGGGCCTTTTGGGTTATTAATTTTTCTCTATTTTAGTTATATTCATAGTTTATTAATTGTGGTTACCTTCAACCGTCTTTTCTGTATTAGTGTGTGCAGCAGTAGTCTAGGCATGTTTTCTTTTGTTCATTTTGGTGTTGCTGATATGGCCTTTGTAAAATACAATATTGGTCATGTTTGACAGTTCCTTTGTCTTATTACCTTTTGCAACATGAGCTCATTATATTCCTAGCTGCCTCATTGAAACCATTTTGGTCTTTGTTGGACTTTGATCCCACTTTTGGGTCATCATACCTTTTTTTTTTTTTTTTTTTTTGCAATTCCTGATTTTCATAACCAGTTGGTATGTTATACTTGAAATTATTGTTAATTAAAAGATAAACATTTTTAGAGGCTTTAAAGGAATTTGCACATACATGATTATAAAAGTATTGGATA
>JBDJHY010229918.1:0-11039 GCA_039654485.1 Withania somnifera
ATGTACTTGTTAATCTGTTGTGTATTCACAGTACGAGAGGTTGGGCCTATGGCTCCGATGAGTGTGCGTTGGGGCTGGGTCAGTATCACTACCTTATTATTAAGCGATTATGGCTAGAGGATGACTTTGATAACAAAGATGAATAATGATATATAGCATTAAATAGTAATATTTTAATAATAATATAATTAATGATCTTTTAATGTATTAGACTCGGCATTGTATAGAGCACCCAGTAATACTATTTTTACTTGTTTTAGCCCAGGCTTCACATCCTAGCAATGAGAAATAACATTTGATTAATAAATGTTCGGACTTGAGACCTACTCTGTTCGGCAATGAGTACAGCCACTGGGACTTGAGTCTATCGTCGTACGACAGTGAGTACAACTTTTTGACACTTATGGAACCATTGGTTATGGAAACTTGATGATACCCGATATATTGAGGATTTTGGTGATACTATGATATAGGCATTGTACGCCTTGACTTGCTGAGAACAGCTTGATGAGACTTTTGATACCAGGAACGATACCAGACTATTGAGACCCTTGAGACTCTAAGATTGGGTATGTAAGGTTATCATGATGTTAGAGATCGTACATGGTTGCATACCTCTATGGACCTTACATCCAGGATTCGGCTGACACAAGAGAGGGGGTATATGGCATCAGGGAGATATACCGGGAATATTTAGGTTAGACTTCCATGGGTTCTACCTGCTGGGTTTACGGGTACCGGAGGTGGAGCGTATGGAGGACTGGTTACTTCATATGATTGTATTTACTTTTCTACACTTGTTTTCTTTAGTGTACCCCTGGTAGTATGTGGATGTCTACGGGTGAGCGTGTTCTGTGTATGCCGCGCTGCTGTCTGGGGGACTTGTCATTGTTTAGTTGCATTACTTTATTATTAATATTACTACTTAGTTGTTATTGTTGGTTAATTGCTACTTCATGCTATATTGGATTTTGCATGTTACATTCTTATTCAGTCATTTACTCTTTTACTTGAGGTTACCGGTATACCGTCCATGTTTTATCTTGTCTTCTTTTGACTCCTATTTATTGCATTATTATTCACATATATTATTGTAAGGACTTCGGGTACATTTTTCATCAATGCCTGAGATCTTGTTATGTGATTAGCTAGTGATACATGTCTACTTGTACTTGATTCTTATTTGACTAGCTAGCTTTCCTTGTTGTGCTATTTGATTCTGTGACCCCTTATTGTATTTCGTTATTTACTGCTTTTATTATTATTATGTGCCTAGTGGGCCCTCGAAACCTACTAGGTACAGGTTGCTTTGGCATCTTGTACTCATACTACACTTGCACATGTGCAGATCCCGAGTATAGGTTCCTGACCGTGATCACAGCCAGTTGTTCATGCAATTTACATTTTACTTCAGAGATTCAGGGTGAGCTTGGCATCCGGCTATTACCTACTTCTCTTTGGCTTTGGAATTCATATTTGATCTCCATGTATTTCAGAGACACGGTTGTATTAGATATATCGTATTTCTTATTTCTGTGCTTAGTGGTTCGTTTGACATTAATACCGGGTTTTAGGCATTTACCCTGATTCTTTAAACTTCCACATTTATTTATCTTCTGATGATTACATTTGTGTTTCCACATTTGATATAGTAGTCCTCTGCTTCGGCTTCGGACTAAAGGGTTGGTTCTCCTACTGGTGGTATAGTAGGTGTCATCATGATCAGCGATATCAAGTCGTGACAGGAATGATTGAGACAAACCCTCAACCACTTTTAAAACTAACAATAGGAGTTCAACTTAGTGAAATAAACTTGTTGCATGTGTCCCTCGAGTAATGAGGACTCACCATGACTCTAAGCTGTCAGAATTACCAAATGTCTGGTAGCTAAGCCTGGATATGAGTGCCTGAATCTATATTATGACAATAATGTAGTGCAAAAAATACAGTCAATATATAGAATAGAATCATATAAATAAATACATAATACATTGCATAAGTGATAAGAGAATAAATAACATCTGAAATAGGTATTGAACCTGCTTAATTAAAATATAAGTGCAAATAAATCATAAAATAAGTATAATTATATGGGAGTTTCTTCGATACGTCCAACATAATAACCCCATGTTGAGAGAGTTCCTCAATACCTTGTTAGGGTTGAAAGGCTACATGAATATGATGATCAATTCATAATAAATGGACTCTTAGGATAATCACTTGGTCCCGGTTTCATACCTATGCCAGCACACGTATTTTAAGAGACTAGGGTATCACCCCTTAGATCTAGTGATAGTGTTCTCCGTGCCTTCGGTGCTAAATTATCCTCCCAAAATATTTTATATCTACTTATATGCTCATAACTTACAAAAGACTTATATAATGTATAAAATGGGTGAAAGTCATCGTCTTATCAAGATTTCTTATTTTTTGAAAGTTTAATATCTTGTCATGGCATAAATCATATATTTTCACGTCTATATAAGTATGAGTATGAAGCTTTTTTTTTAAGACAGTGACAAATTCAAGAGGAAACATAATTCATGTAAACAAAGTCATAAAGCATATATAAAGCATGAGAAATTTCATAACAATACATAATATATCTCATAGGAGTGAAGGCATAGTATGAAATTGCACTTGGAACTTAAATCACAAAACCCTTACTTGAATGGATATATTTGGGCATGAGGGTGAAAGGGACTTATCACTAAAAATCCTGTGTATCTTAGTTGACCCAAGAATGATTGAGAAAAACCCGAGATTTGTTTGAGAGAGAACTTGTATTCCTTCTTCTTGTTTTATTTTTTAGAGATGTGAGCTTAGAATGATAGGAAATTTCTAAGTGTGGTTTATAGAGTATACCATAAGAATACTAAAATGATGTAGAATAGGACATAATTGGGTTGGGAAATTAACCTCCATACCCTTCAAATAAAAAATGAGAAATTTCTCCCTGGACCCTACTTGAGTGTCACATGGTTTATCACATAGAGTAACATACACGGCGCGTAGCTTATCACACAAGACTCTCAATGAGCCCTCACAATAATCTCTGCGGTGCATGGTTTTATCCTGCATGATAACCTGCATGGTATGGAGGTCCCTTCTCTGCCAAAATAGTGTCATTTGCTCATCATGCATCTAAAATCTTTTTACAAATCATGTTGGTCCAAATACTCCTTTCTGAAGTTTAAAAAGGGATAGAAAAACTAAGAGAAAGGAGTTAAATTCATTGGCATTACACTATGATCCTAACCACATACATTCAAGGGTGCAAGTCTTAGCTCGAGCGTCCAGGGCATTATAGCAGTACGCCTCAAAGACTGTCTGGATGACTTGCCCTCAAACCCCACACTTTGGGCACCACTACCAAAATCCTAAAGTGAATCCTAAATGGGGATGGCTAGACTGTCCTGATGTTGATATTGTGATGGCCTTCTACTCTGAAAAACTTATCCATTACCTCCATACCGAAACCCACTAAATCTTCCCTACTGACGGGGCCTCTTCTTATTTTTACTCAACCCTTACGTACAAGATCCTTTATGGTGCGAGCTTTTTCTTATACCACCTAAAAAGATACACCCATAAAAATAATAATCTAGTTAGTTTGACGAATCTAAGATTCCAAACCCCACATAAAATAACAGATCCTCTCTACCTCGATAGATATCAAATCATCCCCATATTCTAATAGATGGTGTAACTAGGCCGTATACTTTGTCACTGACATAGATCCCTATTTTATTCTGATAAACCCCTCTCTTCTCCTATCTTAATCCAAGAAAGATATGTACCTACTCAAGAAAGCATCACAAAACATACTCCAAGTAAGGGAAAGGATCACTAAATGATCTAACAACAACAAAAGACCTCTACCACTACTTGGACAAGCCTCTCACCTATTAAGAAATGAAATCCATACCACGAATCTCCAATAAGGTGATATCATGTAACCCTTCCTGAAAAATACTTATAAAGTATCTGGCATTCTCTCCAGAAGTGCCTATAATCTGGGAGGGTCTAATCTCAAAACATTTCCCAAGTCCTTCTGATATGCATCAGATATAGGTCGACCAGAAGGCATAGGTGGAACAATCGAAAGAAATGATAACACTGGTGAATATTTAGCGTAGGTCTAAACTGGAGGTATCTAAAATGAATCATTTGTTGTAGTTAGTGGCACACCAAACCTAAGAAGACCCAGTGCTTTCCCATGAGTTGATATTTGGGGCCAATCTACTGGTTTTCCATATGACATACCCAAAAGCTAAAGCAAAACACTTGGAACCTCTAGAGTAAGAATTCAAATTGGAACAAAATAGGTAAAAAATAAATTTGGGTGCAGGCTTAGTCTCAGAAGTTGTACCACTAATGGGAGAAGCATCTCTAGATGGTGTTATAGTCCAAGCATATCCTAGATCTCAACCCTACCTTGGCTTTTAACTAGATCTCTAGCTGGTGGTGCAATAGGCTCTCAATCTCTTATTGCATTCACTGATCGTATATATGCCATATGCGGTTGAGTGAAAAAGAACAAATTAGATATCAAGAGATAACTATGATATGGTGCTTGACATAATTGTGAAGGGAATAGTTTTCTAAAGATGTCATGGTATCCTCTCGAAGATAAGATAAGGACATCATCATACCTGATCCTTAGAACTCTACTAGACTTGGATCGGTATACCACGGACACCAACTATCCTAGGGCTACGATATTAATTTGTCATGACCCAGTTTCTTATGTCATGAGGGCACCTACAACACGTATAGGTGAAAAACCCAACAAGTACTAAGGTAAAAATAATGATTAAAGCCGAAGATAAAAATACTTTTAGAGAGAGAAAGGATAAGAAAAAGTCTAAATACTGTGAACAACTAGAAGAACCAGGTATGAATTACATATAGCCTCTAAAATATAGGCACAATTTCATAAATAAAAAGTGTAAGGTCTGTCTCAAAAGAAAATAAAAGAAACTAAAAGATAAGAAAGATAAATTAGACTTCGAATTTCCAGAGTTGCCCTCTACCTCTAAATCAATAGACGACCTCAAACTAACAAATCAATGTTGAGTGCTTGTACTAGGATCTGTACTAGAAATATGCAAAAGTGTAGTATGAGTACCAAAAAGGCAAAGCAATTGGAAACCAGTAGGCATCATCACCTACCTGGTCTATATAAGAAATAAAAAGCAACAAATAGATAGATAATGACAGACAGGTCACAAAAATCAAGTAGAGAAAGCATAAAAAACTAACCAAAAAGATATACGCAAGTACATGCACTAAAAAGCTTGCTAAAAGTAACAAAGACTTAAACAAACAAAGGTGAGAACATGTCTTAGTCTATGCTGAACTAACAAGTAATAATAGAAAATAATAGATATGACAGTATACTGGTAACCTTAATAAAGGAATAAAAGGGATGAAAGAACTACAAACAGGTAGCGAAATAAACAAGGCATGAACTGAACCCAAAGAGTAAAGTCACCAACTAACAATAAACGAATACAATAACAAAAATCAAGTAAAATCCCAACAAGTGCCCATACACATGAGGGATACAATCAAGTGAATGAAAACCCTTTGGCTACCCATACAACCAGAGAGTAGAACCAGCAAACAACACTCAAGGATAGAATATTTAGAATTATATGACATAACGCTATATGCTCTTCCTCTAGTACTCGTATGTCTAGTAGTCAGGGCCGTGGAAGTCCTTCACCTATATACCTCAACTCCTCTGTATTCCCCTCTTCCAGTCACATACTAGTTTGAATCAGTAAGGTCCATGGAGGTCGTCACCGCATACTATCTAATTATCTCAAAAATATGATTGGACCCGTTAGATCTATCTTATATATCAATCTTAGAATTGTTGCCCTCCCTTTACTAGGTCTAAATCAAAATAAATCAATATAATTTCTCAACCTTTATCGAGTCTAAAATCAGTATAAATCTCAATGTATGGCGCTCGGCCTTCGTCGAGTCTAGCAATATCTCAAAATAGAAAATATATCTTCATTAGTCCTGTTATGATTGAAATTGGTAAATATAATAATTTTTACCTTGTAATACTTAAAATGGGACTACAAAACCATGCAAGGTTTAAAAAACCAGTAATGCTTGGCTCTTTACCATTAGAAAGTAGAAACTAATGCATAAAATAGGTTTCATAATGATATCATGCACAATCACAAACAGTATCTCATCAAGTCTTGTCGACCCTATATGGGCTTGGTCACTATAGCAATCATAACCAGTCATAATTTTTGAAACTCACGAATATTCCTAAAGAATCCCACCATCTATGCTTCTGAGTCTATAAAGACCACACGGGATCACATGGTAATCTATAATCACAATGCAACACCAATGCATAAGCCACAAAATGGACTAAAAGAAGTCGACAGGGTCAGGTGTGCCAAACCTAAAAGACCAACCCAAGGATAGTTAATAACTGCTAATACTTCAAATATAGACCCAATCTCAGATTGGTAAGATATAGCCTACCTGATGTCCAAAGATCACACTCACAAGTATTAGGTAAAATGGCTCAAACATCTCTAACAGTTCCTAAAATGCTCCAACAATCATGAAACTAGTCAAATAGTAATCTACACATTAAGAAGGGTCAAATGATACACATAAAGCTATAATTTTTTGCTCAAAATTTGAGTGAAAATGGTCCCACGGGCCCATTGACACGAAACTCCAAATAAAAGGTATCAAAATATTTCCCACATCGTAAGAAAATCATACCTAAAATTTGGAGTTAAGACGGGCAACGAACAAACTAAAATCAATGAAATAAAGTAAAAAAATTCTCGCGAAATTTTGGAATTTTAGAATGAAATTTGATGAAATTATAGTGAAAACTTACAAATAATCAAACAAAAGTCAAAGAAATATATTTTTTTCATGTTCCCCAAGGTCACATGTTAAACCCCAAGGTTCAAGAATAGGGGATTTAGAGTTTAAAGGTGAAAAGATGGTGAAAAGTAAAAGAAAATTCAAGTTTTAGGTTTATACCTATCACCAAGTATACATCGTGATCATGTGGTCTAGGGTCACATCACGATTAAGAACATGCCAATGCATCGCCATCGCGTAACCATGAATTGCGATTGTGAAGCTCTGGAAAATGGCAGGACGCAATTATGTGAAGATTACTCGTGATTTTGAAGAACAATAAAATAGTTCATCGCAGTCACTTGAGAGATCTTCGTGATTGCGAAGAACACACACTGGGCACCATCAATTGTGCACTAGTTGATTTTTCAATCGAATATGTGTCGTCACTTTCATTTTCAAATAAAATAGGCTTTTTTATTGTATATAAAAATCAACAATAGAATGAGTGCTCAAATGGGTTCAGAACTTAATGAACACAAACTAAATATGTTACCTGCATAAAAATGACATTCCAGATTCAATGGAACAGATAAAATTTCAATCAAATATTATTTTAACAAAATATTGACTAAGGTCAATACTCGGCTTAATTTTCATAATTCCAACCGAGTACTCAAAATAAGTCTGGCTATCTCGGGAGCCAAAAAAATCACTCACCTAACCCAAACTCGACATTCTGGAGCTGATAGAAAATTCAAATTCTCGATCCAAGGTTGTGGTCATTAAAAGTTGAATGAAGTCAAACCTTTAAACTCTAAAATGCTTAAAAACTCCCAAAACTAGATTAGATCACAACCAAGGCCTTTGTACATGAACCAAGTGATGTAATACTCAATGCAGAAGAAAAAGATAAAATATGATAAAGTAAAAGATAGAGATAGATAAGAGGAGAAATACATAACTAATGAAATATTGAAGCTACCAACACACTTAAGTAAAGACCTCCTATTATAATTTTCAACAAAGCACCCAATCTATCAAATCAAGACTAGACCCAAAGACTGAAAGGATTAAGAACAATAATTATATAGAATTACTACCCGGGATGATACCCAAGCAACCACACCTTGCAAATAAAGTGGCAACATTAGCTTTCCCAAGCACTTATTCTCACACATGAGAAGAATTTAATTAATAATCAAATAGTCTAAGGAAATAAACATAATAGATACTATTTATAGTCTAAAACTTAAGCTAATTACATAATGGTCCAAAAGTGTCATAAATACTAAAAGTAGTCTTAAGTTTTTAAAAACTCCGCTTTAAGCTCCCCCAAAGTAATGGTGGTGGGCTTCCATGTCCTTTTTGGGCTCCTCTTCCTACTATGATGCATTCCCAAGTCACAATCCATACATGGTATTGATCCCTTGGAGGTGCAAACTGAGCTTTTAGAACCATCCATAAGGCCTTTAGTCCATTCAAAGCTTGCATCTCTTCCATTTGGCCTCCAAACTTGATCTTAGCAAGAGTAGCACCACCCGGATCCATATAACCAAGAGTCTGTCTAGATTTAAAATCCACGTTTCACAGCTAATAGACCTGTCATAATTTGACTTCGAGTTTTTTTTAATAGAATGTTGACTAAAGTCAATGGTTTCATAGTGAAGTCTCTAAAATAGGAAAACAGACATAACAACCAAATGAACGACCCGGGAGCTAAACCACTGGTCTTGATAAGTAACAAATGACTTTGGGCTGCTATAAAAAAGAATCAAGATGCAATAAAATTAGAGTAATGATAACATGACCAAATGGGTCATTACATTATTAAACAAGCCTCTCATAAGTACAATACAATAAGTCATCATTATCATCAATTAAGCCTCTCACGGACATCAAATTAATCAATTATGATTATTAATTCTACCAATATGGTTTCCAAGTATATCAATTATTATTATCAACAAAATCGTAAACATGCCATATGTCAATTACAATTCAATAATTAGGCCTATATGTCCTTCATAAGAGCCTACAACCACTATGGTAGTCTTCATAAGATATTATTTTCTAATTCACCAATATAAGTCTCAAGCATAACACCTTGAGTTCTAATATGATCCCTCATAAATTTAAAACATTGAAGCCTACCAGTATTACCTTTATACATAATCTAACTATCACAAGTATTCTTGAATTATCCAACTCTTAGGCTCACCATCCTATCAAGATCAATCCACATTTAGTCTATAATCCACCACCTTAGGCTACCAAGAAAGATCATATAATTACATTCATTTTCACTAAATTCCTCATAAACACAATTTAATTATTACCATTGTTAATTACTTTTTTCACATTAAATTCCCTTCCGGATACACAACACATAATATCATCAAGGATTTCACATAAATAATCAATAAGTACAACATTTAAATTTATTATATAATTTTTATAGTATATTCATCTCAAGTCCACTCCCGTAGGCCTAGACATACTTCTCCTTTCAATTTTACATTATGAATGTGAAAACAAACCTTAGTGTACTATTCAACAATAGCCTACCAAGATGTCATGCTAATGTCATGGATGCATGTAAGATGAATCACATGAGCTTTTCTTTTTTTGCAATACCTCGGTATATTTGCAATCTATCAAGTATATGGTATTCATAAGTAAACAAGTCTCAATTATAATCAAGTTCCAACCTTAATTTCAATTAATAGGTCAAATCTTATATTTTTCCAAATTTTAAGTTTAGGGCTAAATCTAAATTTTCTTCACTTATCATGAATCAAAACATGTTCATACAATATAATCCACCTAATATTTAATTACATATACCCAATAAATCAAAACAGAAAATTTTTAAAACTAAAGAAAATTACCTACTCATGTACTGCGTGAAAAGTAACTTCAAACTAACAAAGCAAGAATGCATGATCCTAACCAATTTTTAATAATCCATTTTAATCATTATCATCCCTGATGATTAGCCATAATTCACTCATCATTAGACCCTCAATAATTTGGCCATGATTAGCCGTTTTAAGCTTTTTTTCCTAAGAGACATTGTAGCGACATATCAAATTGGGTAAATCCAAATTTCCAATTCAATTCTCTTCTGCCATAATTAGTAACATGATACTACTAATGTATGTTCCTCCAGATACCAACACGTACATATCTAAAGATTTAAATTTTGCGTGAGAACCCCTTCTATGCTTCCCTTGCTGATGCCGCATAAAGTTAGGAGGTTTTCTCTTTATTTTTTTAGTATTGAAAACAAATTAGTATAAAAAATATAAAACCCCACTAACCTAAACCCATTCCCAAATATGGGTTAAGTAGTATAGGATTATAGACTTGGCCCTAAAATTAATTATAAAATAAAATTATACTTTAACTAAATAGTTATCATTAAATGAATAGTATAAAATTTTCCATTTAAAATTTACGAAAAGAGTATTTTATGAAATAAAAATTCTAGTACTCAAAAGGACTTAAATTGTCGTTAAAACCATGTTCACCAAAATAACAACTCCAAGAAGAATCTAATATGTGGTGTGGGCATAAAGTATAGCCAGTGCTTTTATGCATGCCATGAGAAATCCTGGAGAGATGCCAAATAAGGCCACATTATGGTATACTAAAAAAGGGGGTGGTAATGAAGTCAGGATAGGAGGAAAATTTGGTGGCAATGAAGTCGATCGAGGAGGGAAGCTGGGTGGAAATAAAGTCGAATAAGGGTGAAAGGTGGGTGGGAATGAAGTCTGTTTATGAGGAGGATCTACATATGGGAGGATCGAGTGACTTGTAGTGGCGATGAAACTGGCTGAGAATCGTGTTGTTTACTCTTATTTGTATTCTTCTTCATTGCCTAAAAAGATATTTGATAATTTTTGGAGAGAGAAAATAAAATGGGAACTTCTAGAAAAAGGACTAAATGAAGATTTAAAAGAAAGAAAGAGCTAAGTTTTCTTTTCTAGTAACTATTGGACCAAGGTTGGTTCACTATAATCGTCCCTTTATGTTTTGATTGATGACCAAACCGTTAAGTCAAAGATTCAATGTTAATGGATCTCCTACACATCATAGAATATGTCCATGAGACACTTCACAAGCAAGCATAACATTCCGGGAAGTCAAGGATTCATCTTGGACCTTTCCGAGTAAAC
>JBDJHY010229928.1:0-11039 GCA_039654485.1 Withania somnifera
ACTGGCGGGATACTAGGTGCCATCATGATCTGCAAATCGGTTCATGACAGTAATTGGTCTAGGGCAACCCAGAACAACTTTAACCTTTGTCAAATCCACCACAATACCCTCCTTAGACACCATAGGTCCAACAAATGCAACTGACTAAAGCCAAAACTCACACTTTGAGAACTTGGTATAAAGTTGATGATCTCTTAAAGTCTGAAGAACAATCTGCAAATGGCGCCCATGATCCTCTCTACTCCTTGAATACACTAGAAATATCATCCATGAACATGACCAAAAAGGAATCAAAGTAGGGTCTGAACACACAGTTCATCAAATCCATAAAGGTTGTTGGTGCATTAGTCAACCCAAAAGACATCACTAGGAACTCATATAACTATAACTCATCCTAAATACTGTCTTTGGGATATTCTCAGTACTGATCCTCAACTAATGGTAACCGATCTCAAGTCAATATAAGGAAAGAAAGCCGACCCCTGAAGCTGGTCAAATAAATCATCAATACTGGGAATAGGATACTTGTTCTTCACAGTAACACCATTAAGTTGTCACAACTCGATTTCTTAGGTCATGAGGGCACCTACAACCCATCGTAGGAGAACCACCCAACAAGCACCCAAGTAATAATAATAACTTAAAGTAAAGGATAAGACATAAATAAGGGACATGTATAAGCGGACGTCTAAAGTCAATAAACACCACAAAACCTGATATCCAGTACAATGAGCCCTAAATAAGAGTACAAAGTCTAAAGTAATAAACATATACTCTATCTCAAAACAAGTAACAAAAATAGATAAGAAGGAAATTCAAAATACAAGCTCCAGACACCAGGAGCCATCATCTACCACCACCCAAACTCAGAAATCAGCATCGATCACTAGTACACGGGTCTGCACCAAAAGATATAGAAGTGTAGTATGAGTACCAAAACAATGGGTACCAAGTAGGCATCATAGGCCGACTGTGCTAAAATAAGAAATAAAAGGAGTAAATAGTAGATATTGGATGAAATAAGTCACAAGCATCAAGGAATGCAAGAATAGGAAAGTAATGTTAGCTACAGATAAGTAAAGTAAACAAGGAGAAATTAATGAAGCTAGCTAACCACAGTAATAGAAGAACTCAGCTAAAGAGATAAAGACATACTTGAGTCCTTACAACAGATAATCAAGTAAAGAAAATGAATAAGGGAGGTGTATTGGTAGCCTCAATAAAATATAAGGGAAGACGGCATAATCAAAAGAAATCCCACATATAAAAGAACCTACTAGGGAAGGCCACATCAAAGTAATTATCAAATTAAAGAAGATAGTGAAAAACATGAGTAGTAACGAATAAACAAGGTATAAACAAGTCAACTAACCCGCTAGCAACCCATCCTACTAGAAGGTACAAACAAGTAAAGCTCACTAGTTTGCCTCCCATACGACCAAATGGTACACCCAAGAAAACATGTTTAAAAAGTAACACATACATGAATGCTCTAGTACAGGAGAATGTAAAATATAAATGGGTATGCTCCTCCTCTGACCCCCATAGGTCCGGCAGGAAGGACCCATGGAAGGAGTTCCCCATATACCTAATAATGTGTTGTATACCCCTCCCTCAATCATATGCATACTATCTCACTACTCAACTAAATGTAACTATGTACACTCCTTCTTCAGTACCCGTAGGTCCGACAGGCAGGACCCATGGAAGTAATTCCCAGTATACCAAATAATATGTTGCATACACCTCCCCCAATCAAATGCATGCTAGTGCTGGGTCGCAGAGTCCATGGAAAGCCTCCTCACATACTATAACTGAATATTATAACTGGATCTCAAAAGGGTCGTATAACGGGTTTCGATGCATGTACCTGGGTTTTACCGAGTCTAAAAATAGTCAAAAACTCAATATTTATGCCCGGACCTCCCCGGGACTAAATCAAGTAATGGCTAATACTCAGCATCCAACATCGGGCCAAAGCTATAAGTGCTAGCAACGTCATAGTACTTGGTGCCGGGTTTTAGGTCCTGGAATAAAGAAAGTTTAGGAAAATAGGAGTACTAGGTGTCCAATTGATAATCGGTTCTAAAATAGTTCAAAGAAACCAACAAACGACCCTTCTTAGATAAAGAACTTGTTTATAAACAAATTTCATATCAGTATTAGCTAGTAATATCAAAGTCTCTATGATCATTTTCATTAACAAGATCTCATAGTAATGTAAGTCATAAACATCAAAAAACGGGCCTATATGGATAAATCAATATCTGAAGATGGGTTCAAGGCTATGCAAGGTTCCAAAATCAACGACATTGGGCTCTTAGCCAAAAATAGTGGAAACCAATGCATAAAATCTTAGTTTATTGATCATGACATGCATGAAATATAACATATACAATCACAATCAATAGATCACAGAAGGTCTTGCCAGCCCTGCACAGGCTCGGGATCACAACAGCAAGCATAACCAGCCAAGTTGATGTTTGGGACTCACGAACATTCCCAATAATCCCACCAGTTATGTTCCAGAGTCAATAAAGACCACTAAGGATCACAAGGTAACTATAATCGCAAATGCATCACCAATATGCAACCATGAAATGGACCAAAGAAGCAGACATGGTCATGGGTACCAACCTAGAAAATCCTAACCAAAGGATGGGTAAAAACAACAATTATTTCCCATTTAAGCCTAATATAAGATCAATAATCCATAACCTACTTGTCATCCAAAGAAAATCTTGCAAATACCGGATGAAAGTATCCCAAACATCTCCAATAATGTACTAATGGACTCGAATAATCATAAAACTAGAAACAAATAATCTACACATTAAAAGGAATCCAACGATACCCATAAATCTTGGATTCTAATCGGGGTCAAAATCTGAGTCAAAATAGGCCTACGAGCCGGTGAACCCAAAACCCTCAACAAAGGTAAAAAAATATTTACCACGACATAGGGAACTCATACCTAAAATTTTGAGCTAAGACATCAAGAATTAATCTAGAATCAATAAAATAAAGTGAAAAAAGAAGTAGGAGAAATTGGGGAATTTGGGAATTTGGGAATGAAAACTGTAGAGCAAATTTACCAAATAACGATGGAAGAATGATAACTAACGATATTCAACACTTCTTGAACTAAATGATAAAACCCCATGAATATCCAAGCTCAAAATTCAAAAATAAACAATAAAAGGGGGTCTAGATTTGGGTTTTCAATCACAACTTGTGACTAAGAACCAAGAAAATCAGTTAGGCAAGGTTGGAAAAAGGAAAAGAAAAGTTTAGAAATAGGTATCCACTGATATTATGAGAACAATGCATAAAAATCACCCCAATCGAAGCTTCCTAGATCCAAAAAATCATTTTTTAGTGAAACACGCAGTCTGAGTTATATATGCTCAACGATCTGTGCACAGCAAAACTTAGGAATTCGCATACGCGAGTACTTTTTTCACACCTATGGGTCTGGAGGTTGCATTCTATTTTCTACACTGGCAAAGCTCCAACAACACTAAATTTCAATTAAAAAGGCATAATTTCCTCATACGAACATGAACTACAACAGATCTTTTTGCATTGGTTTTGAAATTTCGATACAGATCTAATGGAATCATCCTAACACCAAAAAGATCTTATTAACTTCAGGTGGTACCATTAGGACTCGATAATCGAAACTTTAGACTATGAACAAGGACTCAAAACTTAAGACCTCCGAATCCATAGTGCATGCCAGTTGTAAAACACATTTTAGAACTAATGGAATCATTAAAACACCTAAATGGAATTATATTAATTGAATGTTGACCGGTGTCAAAATATATCAAGTGTTAAGGCTATAAAACAAGGAAGAAAATAGACATAATGACTAAATGAACAACCATGGAAGGCGAAAATAATCGGAAGGGTCATTACAACATCAACTACTAATAAGACTTTGATCCCAGAAAGTCCAAAGAAAGGGGAAATAGTGGCATCAAACTCTGAGATAGAACCACACAGGACCAAATCGGACACTCAAAAGACTTCTAAGTCAAAAAGGGACACTTCCACAGAAACTCAACTGCCAGAAACTCAAAAACACCAACTTTTCAATATCACCAAGAGGAAATGGTCACAAACTCCCAAATAAATGCTAAAACCACCTTTGAAACTGAACAAATTCTTCATCCCAGAATACCCTACATATATCTGAAATAACCTCACGGTGCCAAACAAGAACGAAAGCCCAACAGAAGTCCAAAACTAGAAACCAAATCACATATCACATTAACTAAGCACAAAACAAGAAATCACTAACCAACTCACCACCTGCAGCTCAAACTCATACCGACACATAATTTGGTAAAAGACCCACAAATGCTAATTGTAACTTGTCTTGACCGTTGAACCTAAATTTCTAATAATTACCTTGTCAAAATCAAATCCTAGCGCGGGTACAATGTGATCAACAATTTGACAAAACCCAACCTCGACCTGTAGAAAAACCTCAAAGATGATAAATAGATAAATGCCCAAGGCTTGACATAATAATAAGAAAAGTTACATAAAATCAACCCAACTTGTGAAGATAACTTGAACCACTCACTCAATATAAAGGAAACCAAACTAGAAAGAGCAAACAAACTAACTTAACTAGTTAAATGACCACTAAAACAAACAATCCATTAGTTATCTGATAACAAATAAAAACAACATATCCTAAAAAAGTAAAGGAAAAATCTACTACATGGACTGAAGTAACTCTATCTCGATGATAAGATTTGTTATACACTCCAATACACACTCCAATACACATAAAATCAAAACCCTCATATAGATGGATAAATAATATAGTTGTCTCCCTCCATAATCCATTGTAGGCCTAGTCAAGTCAATGTACAAACCCATGAGAATTTCCCATTATTTGTATAATAAGCTCACAAAGGGAATCCATCATCACTTATCTCAGTCCCCAATACATGAATTCACCAATTATATAAAGGGTACATCCGACGCAGCCAAATAATAGATTTATGGAAAGGTTTCTAATAAGTATAGGCTAATTTGACCCTTGACCCTTGCCTGCATATCAGTAATATTTTTTGTAATCATATCAAAGTTCACAAATTAGTGCATCATCTCTTGCCGGAGACCTAGTCCTCGCCATCTATTCATAGAACTAACTATGTCTTAACACTTAAATGGACATAACACAAGATATGAGTGAAAGAAAAAAGGAACAGTTCCTAAAAGTTATGTATCCTTTAAATGATAGGTAACAGATGTCTCTGCACTATCCCAGAAGACTATTAAACTTTACTTGTTCACATGGGAGCCCTATGAACCTAGTGTTTTGATATCAACTTGTAATGACCCAAAATCCAATCATGATGGTGCCCTTCCAAACCCACCTGGAGAAGTAAACCTAGCAATATCTATAAAGGGTAAGTGTACAAAATAATGAGTCAGTAAAAAGAGAAGAAGGTATAAAACAAAATAGATATTAAACATCCTAAAATCTGGAGTCACAGTGTATAAGTCATTAAACTAATAAATACAAGTCTGATACATAAAAAGGTCTCAATGTCTCCAAATCTCAACAAAGTAGAAGTAAATACATAAGATAGTAAAATTTCATGATGCAAGCATGACTACAAGTAGCTACCTCTAGATCTCTCGATAATCCGCCTCAAAATATGACATGAGGAAAGATAAGTCAAGCTTCTTTCAGATTAGAACCTGCTCAAGTGTATAAAATCAAGGGAGAGTTCAAAAAATAAAATAGGGTACTCATCAAGTAACCTTGGATGGCTCTAAAACAAAGTGGTGAAGAGCACTACTACCCGGACAACCAAACCACAATCCTCTTGTGATACCAAGCTACAAAAAATATCATACCAACAGTTTATAAGACAAATATAGGGTGTAGGCAATAACAACAATGAAGCTAACTACTCAACAAAAACCAATAGTAATAATCTACAACCAACTAATGAAATATCAACATAAAGTCTTATGGACTACCATTAAAATAAGATACTAATACTACCTCACCAGGCATATCATTATAATAAGTAACAATATCAATATAATATCTCAAATCAAAGCAAATCACTAGTATCCAAATCTCACCTCATCATATCGCAAGTACAGGCCTCCCTAGTCGATTCAACTTACAACTCCTAGGAATATCCCACTAGTTGTACCATAGACTCGCAAAGCGAGTCCATTTTCACTCATCTCAGAACCCAATACATGAGTCCACTAGCACTAGAATGGGTACATCCAATAGAACAGAATAATGGACTCGTGGTTCAGATTCTAAAATGCATAGGCTAAGATAAATGGGAATCTACCCAAGTCTACCTCAATGTCACTCTCTAACACATAAGTCCATTAATGATAAAAAAGGTACATCCAATGTTATCGACAAATAGACTTATAAGATAGATTATGATATAACTAGACCACCTTCAATATTGTGACACATAATCAACATATAACTATATTATAAACCAAGGAATAAACACCAAGTATAACTAGCTTGTACCATATCACAATCACATAACCATATCACTTGTCTCGTCTCAATACCAATCATAGCCTTTACTATTTATTTATCATAATAGAGAAATATTTCATCACCAACCAAATACATATGCCAAAATGTAGCACTCAATCTAATCATACCCTATCGTAATGTGGCACCTAATCCAATCTTAACATCATAGCAATGTCTGTATGGACCTTGACCCCTGCTATTACCTCATCAATATTTTTATACCATAGCAATGTTGTTATGGACCTTAGTCGTTGCTTGCATATCATTTATATTTTTCATCATGGTATCAAATCTTATATATTTTTCATAATTTTATGAAAGCTTGATAAAGAGGAATATGGCATAATGAAAGTAAATAAGTCATCGAGCCCGAACATGGCCATCTACCAAATGCAATATCAATCATGGAAATAAGACCCACACATGAGTATAATTATCAATCAAGAGCATAAAATGCCATTCGGGTATCACCATTATTATGCAACAACAACAGAGAATAGATAATCAATCCAATACATTATTTTTAATCCTTTATCATAATCATGAATGCTTGATTCTAGTATTTAGATGGATATTCATCACATCACTCACAAGGATACCCCTAAATAATCTCCATTACGCCCAATTACAGTTAAAATAAATACATAATAGCCTATGATACTTTGTGAGAGAGTTGAGCCTCCACTTTTCTTAAACGAAGAAAATCAACTCAAGCGGATGCCTTTCCTTTCAATCGAACCTCTAAATTTGAAAAATATATTAGAATATAAATTAAGCCTTACAAATCATGAACAATGACACTCATATTGGTATTTTTAAAATTGGATCCAAAATTTCCACCAAAATTCATAACCGAGGGTTGAGGGTAATTTTATATTTTTTAAAAAATCACATCTCTCATGTTTAAAGTATCTTAAATAGGAAATTTTATCAAAAAAACCGAGTAAAAATTGACCCTCAAAATCCAAAAATATTATATAAAGGTTTTCCTAAAATGCCCTAAATATACACTTTGAAATCAAATATTTTTATGTTAAAGTCATGAAATAATCAATGAATACTAAACAATCAATTATTAAAAATCTTACCCAAGAGTTTTTCCTCAAAATCTCTCTTGAAAGTACCCAAAACTTAGTTGCAAGGTCCAACAATGGCAAAGAGTCTTACCCCAAATTGTTTTTACAAGATTAGGATTGACAAATAGGGAATAAAAGCTTCAAAGGATATTTATGTCCCATAGGAAGTCCTAAAACACCAAGATACTTCTGTTAAAACAATCTTATAAAATCGCCAAAAAGCCTAAAACTGAAAACGAAGGTCCTTCTTGACTCCAGTTCCATATTTCGAAGCTGATGGAACTGACAAAATTTTATTCCTAGATTTAAAGCCCTAAATGTAGACTAAACTCAACTATTTCAACTTTAAGTTTTTGAAAACTGAAATTTGCTCAAAATAACTATTCACTTTAATTTTAAAACCAACAATTTAAACTGATCAAATATTACTCGGGGAAACTATTGAGATGGGGAAAATGGTAACTTTATGAGAAAATCCATTATAAGGACAAAGTTGAGTTTCACTTTATTTTCACTTCTAGGCTTTTCGTGGTAATTTTAACCAGTTTGACAAGATAAAATTGAGTTTTAAGGACAAAGTTTGACTTTAGTCAATATTTAATAATTAGATACTCATATTTAAAATTAGTTGATTCCGTTATATTCGGGAGGTCGATGTTGGTCTAGAAGATTGTTCAGATAAATTTTTGGAGGTTCTGAAAACATCTTGATTTTTTAAGGTAAATTTTATATTTATCAACCATGGTAGATATCAGGTTGAGGGGATCATAGATTCTCATTTGATGATTCCATTAGATCTATAAAATCATTTACTCTCAAAATAATATATATTTTGTGTACACAGAGTTCTGAATGAATCTTAAGAGTTAGTTTGAATAATAGATCCAAGTTGTAAAGTTGATGTCAGGTGGCAGTATGAAGTCATACCAGTTAGCATACGAGCCATAGGATATCATTATAGCCAAATTGCTCTTTATACATGTCATACAACATCATAAAAACCAAGAGGTGCTTTCATATGAGCCATATGAAAATCATACGAGCCATATGGCCTTCTAGAGTTGTGAATTCAAAACAGATCCCCAAGTTTAATAAGGAGAAATCTAGTCTTTTTATGAACTTTTAAACCCATAGATAAGTCTTCAAATATAATTTTTGTTGATTTTTGAGTTTTAAAACCCTCTTCAAACATCTTTAGGAGATTTTTCTTAACTTGGAGATTAAGTTTTCAAAGATTAAAGCTCTTGGTAAGATTTTTTATCCAAATACCTTTTTTTGGGTTTATAAAAGTGGTTTCATATTTATTTATTGATTTTGGTAAGATTCACCTAAGGTTTCCTAACCAAAATTTTAATTAACAAATTAGGATTTTGATTACCAAAATGAACTTGGTTTTGCATGAATTTGTATATTTAAACTTTCAAAAGTATGAATAATTTGAAATTCATGAAACTTCTTAAGTTTTGAAATGGATTTTTGAACTTGAATTTATAGGTGAATTTTTGGACCTGCTTTAAAATATATGAATATGGGTATAGTTCTTTATGATTTCATATGAAAAATTCATATTTGACTAGAATTTATGGATTCAACGGCTCCATACAAAGGAAAGGTCGTAGCTTGATTATTTTTTCTCTTTTAAGGCAAGTGGAGGTTCTTGACTCTTCTATAAAGTATTTTAGGCTTTTATGTGCTAGTCTTTTATAATTGAGAGTAATGAGGAATATATGGAGGTGTCCGTATGGGTAATGAATGTTTATTTGGACACTAGAGTCAAGCATGTTGGGTTAAAATAAAGGAATAAAAATAATTATGAATCAATTTGATTATTTGAGGCATTTATTGATTCGAGATAATATATGACTTCTGAGAAGCCCAAATAGGACTACTTGCAATTGATGGATTCTTTTTATATATTAGGTCCATGTGTTGCCTTGGTTTATTTGATATGATACTCTGATTGATATTATACCAATTAGAGGATTTAATTGATATTTATTTGATGATTACACGCATTCTTGGGTTTTATTTCCATAAATTGATATATACTTGATGAATTTTGTGATGTGGAGGTTTGGTGATTTACTTACTCTAGTTATGTCATATTCTTCTTTGCATATGATGTTACAATTGTTTCTAGATTCTAGATTCTAGATTCTGATATGGTAAAGTAAATAATGATGTTATGAAAGCAAGGGCTAAAGTTTGTGCCATCATTGCTATAATGTAAGAATAATGATGTTTTGGGAATAAAAAAGAGGTCATACTAGCATTGTTATGATGTGAGGATAAAGATGATACAAAATCAAGTACCAAGGTTCTTACATTGGTGTCATATGAGGCCATTAATGATATGAAAGTCAGGTCGAGGTTTGTACTGACATTGTTGTGATGTGCACATGCGTAGTTATAGGTATTTGACTTAGCCTACGTGGCATAGCCCATTTTTAATATTGTATTACCTCTTTATTATTATTGGATTTGTTACCCTATCATAGGAAAATGCCTCTTGGTTATGATAAACGAATGAAAAAAGCAATAATTACTTTTGATTAAGATGAGACAGGAAATACGATTACAATTGTGTGGTTATTGTCTACCTAACCTATTCTTTTAGAACTTGTCTTAAGAGTCCATTCTTCGACAATATTGGAGGTGCCCTTCTTAACAATGGTATTATTGTGTGGTAGGTACTGATTAGGGTGTAAAGGACTCATCGCATGAGCTAGTGGCTTAATAAATGGGGATTCCCCATAAGTCGTGGCTTAACTCAATAAGATATACCTATATCTGAATAACCTAGTGATGATCATGTATTAGTGATAGAGACTCATAGAGGAGAAATTGATTTATATGATGATTTCTTTTACCTTGGCTTACCCATTAAGAAACCTTCCTACAAGTCATTTTCTCAGTTACATAGGATGTACCCTTTCTAACGTGGTTAACTTGTGTGTTGGAGACTGAGTAGAGCACTAAAGGATGGTATCGAGTGGTGTTATATGATGTTTATACATTGGATTATGAGATGATTATGTATTGGTTATGAGTTACATTTCATGGAGTTGAGATGAGGTATTTAGACCTTATCTTGATTCATTCGCAATTGTCTTTATTAATTACATGTTGGTATATTTGAGAAGCGAGGCAGATCATATGCAATATTTGAGGATTGTGCTTCAGAGGATGAGAGAGGAGAATTTAATTGTCAAATTTTTGAAATGAGAGTTCTGGCTTAGTTATGAGACTTTCTTGGGACATGTAGTGTCCAAGGAAGGTATTAGGGTCGATCCGACCAAGATTGAGGCAGTTCATGGTTAGTTGAGTCCTACTTCTCATTTAGAAATCCATAGTTTTATTGGTTTAGCTTGTTATATCAGAGATTCATTCAAGGATTTTCTTCTATTACAACC
>JBDJHY010229949.1:0-11039 GCA_039654485.1 Withania somnifera
TTTTAATTTTCTAAATATTGTAATATATTAAGGATGCTATATTAAAGATATACTAAGAACATTAAGAATATATATACAAGATATACTAGAGAGATATATATTAAGCACACTAAAAATATATACTGAAGATATATATTATATAATAAAGGAAGATAATAACATCGATACAAGAAAGACTGAATGAGTAACTTTATTGATAATATTGGAAAAAATAATTCAACACTTACATTTCTTCAACCATCCTATTCAATTCTTCAATATTAACACTAGGATCTACTGGGTCGCACTGATCAAAATCAACAAATTCATAACTAGGACTTGCTTCTACTAAAGGATGCACTGACAATAGTTCTTTGATTTCTTCTTCTTCTTTCCGATCTGGAACCAATCCTTTATTTCTTCATTCTGATCAGATTCAATCTCTGTGGCATACTAGAAAATTCAAAGCATTGCTTCCCAATGAATGTTGATGGTATCCAATATGTTGTCATCCCTCGTTGAATGTACTCTCCGGTACAACTGTTGACATTGGAATATTCACGACGTCCCTGGAGAGTGCCGATAAAAATGGAAAAATTTCTTGCTTCGCCTACCACTATTCTAGCGTTTTAACTTTCAAGCCAACTACCTCGGGAGCCTGCAACAAATAAAGACTTAGTTTATACCGGATTCATCTCTGTGAGGTAGCCAGTATTCTACTATAAAATCTGCTGCTAGTAAAATCAGGCATAACATATGCTAGCCTTTGGGAAGATGATGATGATGACTTTGCAAAATTAGAAGGCTCATTAGACTGGTTAGTAAGATTTGTTGGTGTGGCATTATAAATTATAGTGGTATAGTAGTCATATAAATATTTCAAGTGTTGATTCGTATCAACCATAGCCTTAATCTAACTAGGTTTTTCATTATGTGTAATTTCTAAACTTGTATAAATCATTGTACATAATTCAGTCATTGTTTCCCATTTAAAATAAAAATTTAATATAGCATAGATTAAGTAAATAGGGAGAATTAGGATTTTTTTTAAAAATTTTCAGATATTGCACCAATAGCATCTTCGAAACCGAGATTAGTTTTATATTCAGAAAGCAATAGAGATATTTCAGTTACATAAGGCAGAACAAAACAGAAAGTGGGGTAATATTGAGATGACAATACGTTACTAGCATGTAAAAGTTTTCTAAAAATATCTCTACTTCTCTAGTTAGGTTCCAATCCAAATATTATAATATATGCTCAGTTGATATACAAAATTGATTAAAAGTGGAACTAAGGGGCTTCCTATATTTATAACATGTTTTTATAAATAAATTAGTTGAATCCCACCATTTCAAATTAAACTGTGGACATTTTACTTTAAATTCTGCAAGCCTAACTCTTCTATTTTTACCTTGAATAAATCCTATTACAAGTCTTAATTTTTCAAGTATAAGTTCAAAAAAAGCAAGACCTTCCTTAATAATTACATTATATATATGACAAACATTACCTAATATGAAAATTATCTTCAAGTGGTTGAGAAAGTAATATTTTTAACACTCAATAGCAACAGTGTTATTAGATGCATTGTCAAAAGCTACACATAAAAATTTACCATTAAAATTATAATAATTAGCAACTTTAGTAATTATTTCTGAAATAAATTCTGCATCATGCCAACAATTTTTAAAATAAAGAAAAGCTAAAATTCTCTTTTGAATTATAAAATTACTATCTACACCAGTGGAAAGTAATGGTTAAATAATTATTTCTATTTACAACATGACCAAGATCGAAAATTAGAGAAACTCTACATGAAAGATTAAGAAATAGGATACATAATAAAATTCATATTGTTCGTCTAATCTAAAAACATCTGACTGATATGTACTTCTAGGAATACCAATATACATTAGATTATAAATTCATTGTATATATAAAACAAATGCATCAGAAGAAGCAAAAGTGAAACACAAACAACCTAAAATTATCATTTCTTTCTATTTGTAAATGGTCCTGTGCTTTATTATAATTTTACATTAATTTATCGGTTTTTGGATCTAATTTACCCTGTTTCAATCCGCCTTCCTTGACATTAGTTACTTTGGTCCATTCTTCTTTATGTTTAGTTCTACAATGTGTAGTCAAGTTACTCGTACCCCCTACATTACCCCCCCCTCTTACATGAGAATACTTTCTTACAAATAACACATCTAATGATTTCAGTTCCTGTAATATCTTTATCTTCAAAATTTTTTCATATAACACGAGTTTCTATAGGAGGTTTAGGAGCAAAATTAATAGACTGAGCGAATGCATATTGAGATTCTGATCGTCATCATCATCATCATCATTATTACCATCATTATAATTAAGCTCATCAATTAGTATTTGCATCCCCTTTGAATTCATTATCTTTTTCTATTTCATAATTTTCTGCAACTCGGCATAATTCATATCATGCATACCCACACCCCACCTTATTCAAATTCTTGTTCAGGTTTACTAGCAATATTAGGTGGAGGATTGAGAGAATTGTTCATTTTTACTAACAATTCTCCGATCGGAACCTCTAGTGCATACCAATCACTACCCATTGATAGGAGAGCTTCATAAAAATTAATTCTTGTTCAGGTTCAGGTTTCACTAGAGGTTCCGATATGAGAAATATTAAGAGAGATC
Source organism: Withania somnifera (assembly GCA_039654485.1). NCBI lineage: Eukaryota > Viridiplantae > Streptophyta > Magnoliopsida > Solanales > Solanaceae > Withania > Withania somnifera. The sequence continues at coordinate 2,665 of JBDJHY010229949.1, forward strand.
GATGAAAATTGAGAGAATTGTTGTGAAAATTGAAAACATTAAATTGACACTTATAGAAAAAATTTTGAAGCAATTTTTTTAAAAATTAACTTTTTCTCATTTTTGACCATTGGAAACGATCCAATTTTGGTCCCAATAATCACTGGCCCAACCAATGGTCATTTAAAAAAAATTTGGATCGATCTAGGTTGGGTGGATCGGTTCGGGCTGTGTTGGTTTGGGACGATCCGATACTTTTTGGGATGTGTTGTTTGTCAAACTGGCCTATTTGTCACCCTTAGTTCCATAAATGATGTCAATAATATCTAGAGTTAGTGATTTTTTCACATGGTTATCAGGTCTTCATGGGTCCCAATACCTAAGATCCCTTCCATAATTTTATTAACGAGCTTCATAGGATTTTTAAGCTATGATTGTATCAAAAATGAAGGATACTGAGTTTGCTACTTATAAACTAAGAGATGTCAGTGCAATATGGTATGTTATATTGGTATGCTCCTAAGGGGAAACACACTTCTAGATATATTGAATAAATTTATGAAGGCTCACAGTGATTGTTTTCTACCTATAGAGGTAAGTAGAGAGAATTATACTTTGAACGATTTTGATAGAATAACATGAGTGTGTTGTAGTATAGTTACAAGTTTATTTAGTTACCTAAGTATTCTTCAAGGATGGTTCTACTAATCAAGATAGATTTTGGAAATTTGTGATTGGTCTTATACCACGATTGACTGATGGGTGTTTCAAGCAATATTAGTCAAGGACATGGATATCTCCACTATAATTGCCTACAAGCATAAAATATAGGACTATGAGTTGGGGTTAAATCAAATGAATTTAGATGTCTCGACAAAATTTTTACGCCCTAGATTTGACCGGCACCTTAGATCACAAGAGTTCTAAAACGGACCCTTGGTATTGGCATGCTGCTAATGATCATAAGCTTAAATGTGCAAACGCTTTAAGTAAAAATGCTGCAAGAAAACTTAAAGAATATCTCATATAACTGAATCAACATATTTGAGACCCAATATAACATGAATAAATTAAAATAGTCTAGCATCTGAAAACCTCTACTAGAAATTGATGAGTTGGTGGGGCAAACCCCCAACTAACTTTAAATAAATGAAAACTAGAAAACTAAAATAAGGAAATCTAGAATGTAAGAAATAGTTATAATATGATGAGGACTCACCAATAACTGACTAGAATCAACAAAAGCTAATACCTGCGAGCTTGAGAATGCGCATCTAACTCTGCATCATAAATAAGATATAGGGCAAAGAAGAGCATGGGATCAATATTTATGAATGTACTGATCATATGGAAATATTAAAAGAACTTTTAAAATATAAATGAACATTTTTAAAGTAAAATATGTTTGAAATTTTAATATAATAGCATTTGATAATGCAAAACTAAACACTGATAGTTTTACTTATTAAGATGAGTTGTAAGGGAAAACAATATCTGAAATGTAGGATTGATAAATTATAAGTGACTTATACATGTAAAATATAGTAACATCACGTATTAAATACTTACAATAACATAAGGCTTATACTAAGGAACAAATGTGGAAAAAACATGAATATTTTAAAATATATGAAATTTGATACCACGGGAGATTCTTCTAATTAACATAAACAATGTGAGAAAACATATAGTCCAATATCTTACCCATATCAGGGAGAGCTGTCCTATACTTTCTATGGTTTAGAACTTAACTGAGGTGGATCCACTAGCTGATCCCTAATAGGCTAAATGTGTTACTCTCAATTGGCTAGGACCCTTATCCTACAGTGTCAATTTATTTTTGGAACTTGAGTTATCTAGAACACTTATCCACTTGGTGCTAGATAATCCTTCCAAAACCATTGTACTAGCTGATTATAATAACTTAATTGTAAAATATAACGCTAGTTTAAAATTACTATTTTACTGAGTTTCTAAAATACTGGAACTAATGGTGTAATATTTTACTAAATTATGAGATTATAAGATCAAATTATGCCAAATATTTGTTCAATACTTTAGATTTATGAAATACCATAAGATTTCATGCAAAAGCACAATCATCATGTGAAACATACTAACCATAAATAACATGCCAGGAATGAAATCAAGTAAAACTTCATAGTTGGGTATAAACCCTAAATCATAAAGTATAAAAATTATAACTTAAAAACTAAGGATATGGGCATGAGGATGAAAGGAACACCTCATTGAAAATCAACATATTTGATGAAGCTAAAATCTTTGGTATAAGACTCGTATCCTGAGTTTGAGATGAAAGCCATAAGTGTTTTGCTTGAGAGAATTCTCTATTGTTCAGTAAAGTTATGCATAAGGAGGAAAAGGGATCGACTAAGAAACCTTTAATCTCCACTCAAAAGAGACAAAATAACATAACATTAGGCTTAAAATATTAAGAAAAGACAATTTTGTTCTTATAAAACACACTTAAAATTTGTTGGAATAGGGTTCCACAAATTGATAGACGAGTGTACATAAGGTATGCGGATCGTGGACTGGCTCGTGGTCACTAGGAACATTTTGTCAACTTTCAATGGGAATTATATGACTAACAATATGGTTCACACATTGATTCCACAACTCATTGTTTGAGTCATGGTTTCTAGAGGGATTTGATGGCCTTTAACACCCATCTATAGTTAACAGTACGGGGGGGGGGGGTAGATGGATTTCATAGGCCGTACTATCTTTTATGGTTTGGGGATGAACTTGAACACCCTTGTGCCAAGTTCCATAATTGACAATATATCTTATGCTTTTAAATCATGAGTCATATCATGACTCGTGATACTTGGGAAGCCTGATTGTGTGTTTCATGAATTAGGAAGCCTCTCGTTAAGACGAGGAAATAAATATTTTTCATGATTTTTTAGCTATGTTTGGAATTTCATGGTTTAAGGTTTGGAGTATTACAATTTCTCCCTTTTGGTATCATAGTTTTCCAATGAAGAAGGGATCTAGGATGAAAAAAAGGAAAATTGCTAGAAATATTTGACTGATCTCAAAACTAAACCACTACCATGACGACTTTTTGGGCTAATAATAAGGATTCAACTAAACATATGTGGCACAAATGTATCTACAGGAATATCAAGTAACTGATGGGGACATGAAACTAAAAAGATGACTAGAGAAGGAAGATCACTACCTTTTTCTATGTTGGTTATTGGAGTGAAAAGATGAGGGTATTTGTCATTCATAGATGCTTCTAATTCCTAGGTCTCCCTCGCCGACTGATTCCTCCACAATATTTTTATTCAAGCAACCTTTTTATTTCTCAATCTGCATACCTTTCTATCAAGTATCTCAACTGGTACCTCCCCATATGAAAGACTATCCTTCATACCAACACTATCCAAAGGAACTATAAAATAAGGATCATCAATGCACTTTCTCAATAAATCACATAAAATATTGATTGTATTACTTCCAACTCTGTGGGAAAATCTAACTCATAAGCCATATTGCCTATCCACCTTAGAATTTGATAAGGACCAATATATGAGGAACTAAACTTCCCTTTCATAAAGAATCTTATCACCCCTTTCATGGGTGAGAATTTCATAAATACCCAATCATCAACTTCAAATTCAAGATCACGTCCCCTTACATTTGAATAGTATTCAACCATTCACAAATTATCCAAACCTTCTCCATAGCCTCATGAACTAAATATTGTCTTATAAATATAGTTTCACAAACTTCAAACCAACTAATAGGAGATCTATATCTCAGCTACAAAGAGATGCATAAATGGCCATATGAATACTAGAATAATAACTATTATTATAAGCAAACTCAATAAAAGGAAAGTGATCATTCCAGATACCATTGAATTAAATCACACAAGCTTTCAATATATCTTCTAAATTCTGAATATTTTTCTTTGCCTAACCATTTATCTATGAATGAAAAACTGTAATAAGATCTATTCGGGTACTTGAACCTTTCTGGAAGGACTTCCAAAAATAAGATGAACTGATACTCCTATTTGAAATGATGGATAAAGGAACCTCATGTAATTTGTCCAGGCCATGAATATAAAGTTTGAGATACTAATATATTAAATTTGTAGTCTTAATAGATAAAAAAGTGAGCTAATTTGGTTATCTTGTCTAAATCCCCCCAATAGAGTCATGTTGGTGGTGAGTACAGGGTAACCCTATAATGAATTCCATATTAGTCACTTTTCACTTAAAATAAGAAATCTAATATCTTGAGCTAGGCCTCTGAGCCTATGATGTTCAACCTTCACCTACTAAAAATTTGAACACTCACCTACAAAATCTACAATGTCCCTGTTCATACTATTCTAACCACTAAACCTCTCTTAAATCTTGGTACATTTTGGTAAAACCTGGACAAAATAAATATCTAGAGTGGTGAACCTCAACAAGAATGGATAAAATAAATATCTAGAGTTGTGAGACTCTGCAAGAATCCTCTCCCTTAACTCATTATTACCTAATATATAAGGCCAACCCTGATAGTGAAACACATCATCTCACCTTTGGGAGAAAACCTCCACTTTCTGCTTGTTGACAAGGACCTTCAATTGCTGCAGAAAAGTATCTTTATCTTGCTTCTTCGTCACCTCAACCACTAAATGAAACTATGATTATGTAAGACAAACCACCAAATGTGATTTTTTGAAACTTAGCAAATTTATTTTTTCTTCTTTGACTTGGGATAAAATACATATGGATAATTTTCTAAAGGCACCAACTATAACATTGGCCTTACTTGGATGGTAAACACACTCATATCATAGTTCTTGAGAAGTTCTAACCATTTTTTCTAACAAAAATTTAACTCTTTTAGACTAAATACATACTACAGGCTCTTATGATATGTGAACATATCAATGTGCACACCATAGAGATAATGATGCCAAATATTCAATGTAAAAATATGTACTGACCTATTTGGTCATTTACTTATTTTTAGCCTTTTTCCGTGTTTAGATTAGTGTGGTACTTTCCATAAGAAACTTGCTGGGACTGGTAGTTTGGTGCCATGGAAGTTCGGTTACCTGTTATCTCAGTTTTCCTATTTTGAAATTTTAGTTCTAAAATGGTGGAACTTGAGAGTGAAATCCTAGTAAATGGGCTCGAAATTGAATTTTGACATTTCTATTTGCTTTAGAATTTCAACTTTGATCTAGGTGGACCTTATATTCGTGTCCCAGGGTTTCATTTTCAGTATGGGCAGTCTTATAGAAATTGAGCTCAACCAAAGCTTATTTTGAGCCTGAGTGATCTTTTGGTGGTCAGAATGCCAGATTGGAATTTTTATGATTCCATCAACTTCAAAATGATGATTTTGGGCTAATTGAGTTATTTGTTGTCTTCACAAGGTTTCCGAGCTCATTTTGGGTTCACTTGCAAAGGTTTTTGAAATTTCCTCTTTTGAGTTTGTTTTAGCTTGGGAGTTTTTTTTTTTATTAAACAACCTCTGATGGTTTTTTTTTCACTTCTGTTGAGTCAGAAATATGTTTTCCACTTGAAATACATAACTGATTTGTTGTTGTTGGACTCCAGTGTGATTTTGTGCCTTTCTTTGGAAATTTTAGTTGTGCTAGATTTTCTACAGGTTCTAGGTATTTAGCGTAAACGCGCTCCCTAGCATGATCATGCTAATCTAGACCTTCCCTCCATTTGGTCTGATTACTCTACCAGACCACGATCACGTTAACTGCCAGATTTCTACTTATAGTAGGATCGTGCTGGTCACTATGGTTGCACTAAGGCTTGAACAACTTTTAAACTGATAATCTCCCATTTCTAGTTCATTTTCATTCTCTTACTCATTAAGCTCCTCCATCCTCTCATCTATTTCCCCACAAAACCTAGGGTTAATTGGTGGAATTTATTGGTTTCAAGCTAGAAGATGTATCCCCTCGCCTGATCTTTAAATTCGGTAAGCCTCCTCCTTTATTTTTCTTCCCTTTAAACCTTGCACGACCTCCAATAGTTAAATTGTGATTCTTGGCCTAAATATAGAAAGTCATTGGGAATTAGCGAATTAGTGTAGTGTTGAGTGATGTTCATACTTCTCTAACAATTTCCCATCTGTTTCAGGTGAGTTTTGTGCCTCATCTTTGCTTAAACTCTATTTGTAATGTTTTGCACTTTTCCATAATCTTTGTTTGGTCAATCGAGGACCTTTTGGAGGTCAAATGGAGCTTAAAGTTGAACCACGTGTTCCTTGAGTTGAGGTCGTCGTGTCAGTAGTATTGATTTAATTTTCTGGGCTACAAGGCTCACAGGCGTATTTTGGTCCCGCTTTTTGACCTGATTTGGAATTTGAAATATGGGTCTTATTCTTCATGTTTTAATCCCTAGAATCATAATTTGATAGTTTTAGGTGATTTCGGTTGCATTCAGAGCATTGGGCTTACGGCGTGCGCAGTTTGAGGACTTTTGCCGGTGCCCAAGTAGGCCAGGTTTATTTACTTTTATTATTGACTAAGCTATTATTTTGTGCTTGTGATGTGTCTAGTAGTGCTGGTTAGGTTTTAGGAAGACTGCTGTATTCTAGTTGACTTATGGTTATTTTATTGGTTTTTAGAGGCCCATAAGGGGGAGTAAAGGGTGCAGGGTTGTATGTACGGGTTCTTGGGGATATTCAAGTTATCGATCAGAGGGCGTTGTGAGATAGTGTGACATGAATTTATTAAGATTTACTTTCCTTCACCCCATGTATTTCTTTCATATTATTTGTGCTCACCGAGCTTAAGGGGGAGTCACAGTGGGTTTTATTTTGCTATTTGTACTTACCAGTGAGATGGGGAGCCAGGTAGCTTTTGTGTATTTACATTTTATCCTATAATTAGTTGTATATTACCGTTCGATCCGTTATTCGTGGTGTATACATGCCTATGGTTAGTTGGGCCTTGGTGTAGCTAGAGCACTAGTAGGTTACCTTACTTTGATTTTGGGTTTCTGAATAGTGGTCATGACCCATATGTTTCATCCATGTTTTAGCTCCCTATAGACCTGTACTTACATTCCATTGATGGTATTAAACTCTGATATCTTTATCTTTCTAGATTATCTGTTAGTTTTACCGCTTTCCTACTAACTTTGACCTATTTTACTTCCTCGCCATTTCTTACTTGTACTTTATTTTAGCCCGATCAACCTATCATGCCTACTGGGTACCTTATGCTGTACTTCTGTACTATTTTCATGGTGCAGTTCCAGCCTACTTTATTTTTCTCTATTGCAGGACATGTGTAGTTTCACTTTTATAGGAGTTTCATGACACTAGGTTTTGGGATTTAGGTTGTGTATATATTTTTCTACTTCTGCTTTTACATATATCTGCTTATGCTTTTTCTTCTATGTTGGATGATTCGAGTATATATAGCCCCTTGCGGGTAGCTCCGGGATATAGGGTTAGTCTTGTCTACTAGAGGGTTGTACATGCCATTATAATTTGAATCTTGGGTCGTGACAGACTGGTATCATAGCATAGGTTAATCGGCCTCTGTGGTATTGGAGCAGGTACCTAGTAGAGCCTGCAGATCAGTGCGTAGATGTCTGCATACAATCTTCAGGAGGTTACGGGGTGCCTTAGGAAACACTCTCATCTTTTGAATCCTGTTGTTCATTAATATTCATACTATTCTGAGAACTTACCTTGGCTTCAATCTTTCGCAGATGGTCCATACCCGAGGATCGTCTGTGTATTAGGACCATCCCCCGACCAGCCAGGAGGGGGTAGGGGAGGATTCTCCACCCGTCCTTATTCCCCTGCTATTTCATAGTAGAAGGCACCTCTTGTACCACCACCATAGCCTATTCAGCCACCACCTTCCGCGTTTAGAGATCTATTGTGGCAGATGCTTTAGATGTTGGACAATATAATGGCAGCCAAGCCGCAGTCATCTGCTTAGGGAGTGGGACAGGGTGCACTATCTTCCCAGTGTTTATTGCCCTAGAAGCACCACCACCATCACCATCGGTTATGTCATTTTAGGCTACTGCTACTTCTTTTACACCATCACTCGTTCCTGCTTTACCCAAATTTGAGGTGAGGAAGATAATAGACCATTTTCTGTAGATCACCCTTGTCAGATTCTTGGGAGCATAGGGGAAGGACCCACATGAGTTTATTACGGTATGTGAGGATTGCCTGCGGATACTGGAGCTATTGGGATCACATGGGGTGGATTTTACCTCTTATTTTCTTGAGGGTGCTTCCAGTTAGTAGTGGCCAGTATTTTGAGATCGCAGCCCACCAAGGTCAGCCCCACTGATGTGGGGGTAGTTTAAGGAGGCTTTCATAACATAGTATATACCTAGGAGTGTCTTTCAGGTATAGAGGACTAT
>JBDJHY010229988.1:0-11039 GCA_039654485.1 Withania somnifera
TACATGGCTATCAACTCGCTAGGCTGGGAAACGAATCAACAGAAGTAGGTTTCACAAGCTCAAAAGCCACATCAACCACAAACAGACATTACCACCATAGAACTATGTAACACAATGCATATGGTAGATCATGTAGTGATAAAATAAGATTAATAGCCAACCCCTGTACTGGTAGTTCAGCCAGTTCTTGATACAAGAGTTGTGAGGGTAAGGGAGTTCATGAGGTTGACTCCTCTAGAATTCTTGAGTTTGAGGGTGTTTGAGGACTGGTAGGGGTCTATAAAAGAGATTAAGATAATTCATGAGTTGATTAAGGTGTTGAGGTGGACAGGGTATATTTATCTTCTTATAGGCTAAAAGATATCACTTGGTCTTTGTATGATTTGAGGAAGAAGAACAGAGGGGTGGGTGCACTTCTACCTTTGTGGGATAAGTTTGAGGAGGCATTTATGTGTAAGTTATTCCCGAGAGAGAAATATAGGAAAGGGATAGATTTTGTGAATTTTGAATAGGGCTTTATGATTGTGTATTAGTATGGGATTATATTTACCGAGCTCTCTAGCAATTCCCTTAAGATAGTTGCAGACATGCACATTCGCCTGGATATGTTCATGACAAACCTCTCGCTACTTTTAATCTAGGTAGGGAGGGAAGCTATGTTGACTAGTGATATGGGTTAGTATGTTGATGGTCCATCTTGAGAAGATTGAAAATGATAAGTCTAGAATAATGGGGAGTTATCAGAATAAGAGGGCCAACAGTGGCTAATCTGAGTTCAGCCAACCAAGTTAGGTGAGGATCAGAGGTCAAAGTAGTAGACTTCTACAGAATGATCCCCTTCTTATTTTAGTGCCCCTACTAAGAATTTCAAATAGGCTCAAAATCATAAGATAGCTCGTATATCTTCTTAGGGTAATATGATAGAATGACACACTTATCCGTTATGTATTAAGTAAGGTAAGAACCATCTTGGTTGTTACATGCTTAGATAGGATGAGTGTTTTAGATGTGGTCATAATGGTCATACATTGAGGGATTTACCTTATAAAGTGTGTTTGGTTGTGGTAAGCTAGGTAACTATATTAGGGATTGTCTCATGGCCAAGAAGGAAGGTGGAGGTAGTGGAGCATGAACACCAATAACTTGCCTATCTCAATAGGGCACTTATACTAGTATCGCTAGTGGCCAACACTCGAACTGGTTATATTGTTCGAGTTCCAAAAAGGATCAGGAGAAGTTGGCCAATATGGTTAATGTTATACTAGATGTGCATGCTGCTAGTATTTATGCATTGCTACACCCCGTAAAAAACATATCTTTTGTATTATTTTTCCTACTAGGCAGTTTGGTTTTGGTCCTAAAGTTTTTTCTGTTTCCTTAGCTATGGTAAATCTTGTTAGGGACTCCCTATTAGTTTAGAGGGTCTATTTTTGTTGTTTAGTATCCATTTTGGGGATGGTAGTTCCAACTGATTTGTACGAGTTATACATGATAGATTTCAATGTCATTCGGGGCATAGATTGGCTCAATTCATGTCATGATGTTATTTATTGTAGGACTAGAGTTGTCCATTTTTAGTTTTCTGATGAGCCTTTCCTCGAGTAGGAAGGGAGTAGTGTTGTTCCTAAGGGTAGGTTGATTTCATTCCTAAAATTCTAGGAAAATTATTTCTAATGGTTGCATCTACCTCCTAGTTAGAGTGTAGGACTTTGAGTCTGAGAAACTAGATATCCATTCAATTCCACTTGTTGCGGAGTTTTTGGATGTGTTTCCTAAGGATTTACCTGGAGTCCTCCTAACAAAGAGATAGAATTCATCATAGATATCATCTTTGGCACTCTGCCTATTTCCATTGCACCATATAGGATGGAACCAACTCAGCTTAATCCCTTCAGATAAAAGATCTCTTAGAAGACCTCCTGGACAAGGGGTTTATCTTCCCTAGTATGTCCTTGGGGTGCCCCTATCTTTTTCTTGCATAAGAAAGATGGTTCCTTTCGTATGTGCATAGATTACTGCCAGCTGAATAGAGTCATAATAAAAAAATATCCCATTCCAAGATTGATGACTTGTTCGATCAGTTATAGGGTGATAGACATTTCTCAAAATTTGAACACTGTTCTAGCTTTATCAACTTGAGGTTAGAGACTTAGATATTCCAAAGCTAGCCCTATGAACTTGTTATGTCCACTTTGAGTTTGCAGTTATGTATTTCAGTTTGACCTATACTCTTGCAACCTTAATAGACCTCATCATCATGGTTTTCAAGCTATACTTGGACCTATTTATGATTATCTTTATTGAAAACATTTTGATTTATTCTATAAGTAAGGAGGAGTAAGCAGCCATCTCATAGTGTCTCTTCATACCCTTAGAGAATGCCAATTTATGCTAAATTCTCTAAGTGTGTGTTTTGTATCTAGTCAGTTGCTTTTCTTGGTTATGTCATTTTCAGTGAGGGTATTTGAATAGATTCCCAAAAAATAGATTTAGTCAAAAATTACCCTACACCTTAGTTATATATAGTTTTCTAGGTCTAGCTGGGTACTAACGTAGGGTTTTTCAAGGATTTTCTTTCATAGTCTCTCCCTTGACTCATTTGACTCAAAAGATGGTGAACGTTTAACAGACAATTACATATGATAAGAGTTTTAAAGAGTTAAAAACAAAGTTGACTTCAGCTCTGATGCTGACCTTGCCTGATGGTTAAGAGAGTTTTGTAGTCTTTTGTGATGCCTCTAGGGTTGGTTTGGGTTGTGTACTGATGCAACACTATAGGGTTGTGGAATATGCTTCTAGATAACATAAGACCTATGAGAAGAATTATCCTACTTATGATCTTAAGTTAGCAATTATGGTCTTTTCCTTGAAATTATTAAGAGACCACTTGTATGGGGTGAATGTAGAAGGCTTCACTAGTTATAAGAGTCTACATAATGTGTTCAATCAAAAGGATCTGAATCTTCATTGGAGGGCGTGGCTTGAACTGTTGAAGGTTATGATATGATAGCTATATATCACTGTAGGCAAGGCCAATATAGTGGATGATGCCCTTCCCAAGTTGTCCTTAGGTAGTCTGGCTTATGTTGAGGAAAATAAGAGTTGGAGGTGCATAGGCTTGCACATATGGGAGTTAAACTGATAAATATTGATGATGGTGGTATGCTTTTTCAAAATTCTTTTGAGTCATCTCTGATAATTGAGATGAATAGCAAGAAATATAGTGATCCGATGTTGTTTGAGCTGAAAAGGACATTCCGAAAACATAAGGACCAGAATTTCTCGGAGATGGGGTTGTCTAATATGAGAGACATCTTTGTGTCCTGGCAGTTGATGGATTGAGAGCTATGATTTTTTTTTAGGCTCATAGTTCCATACATTTTGTTCATCCTAGAGCTACTAAGATATTTAGAGATATTCAAGAATTGTATTGGTGGGAATGTATGAAGTAAGACATAGCCAAGCTTGTGATTAAGTGTCCAAGTTGTCTGTAGGTGAAAGTAGAACCCAGAGCCTAGCAGGTAAGATGTAGCAGTTTGATATTCCGACGTTGAAATAGGATTTTATAAATATTGAATTTGTCATAGGTTTACCACTAGTATGTGTTATAGTAGACCGAATGACTAAGTTTGCTCACTTCCTACCAGTTCACACCAGCTAGTCATATGAACAGTATTGTAGGCTCTATTTGCAACATATCGTTAGGATTTATAAGGTAGTAGTGACTATTATTTTAGATAGGGATACATAGTTCACATCTCACTTCTAGAGATTGTCTCAGAGAGCTTCGATTCGCAGGTTCACTTAAGTATAACTTTCTATCCGTCGACAGATAGTCAGACCATTCAGATACTGGAGGAAAAGTTTATTGTATTTGAAATTAATTTCAAGGGCATTTGGATTGAATGCTTGCCTCTGTTTGAGTTTTCATACAACAATATATATATCCTTCTAGCATCTAGATGGCCCTGCTTGAGGATTTATATGTGAGGAAGTGTAGATCTTCCATTAGTTGGTTGGAGGAAGGTGAGGCAGCAATAGTTAGGCCATAGCTTATTCATAATCTATGGATAAATTTTGCACTATTAATGAGAGTGAAGGCAGCTCAGAGCAGGAAAAATGCATATGCAGATACAAGGAGGAGAGAGTTTGAGTTTGAGATAGGTAACTGGGTATTCCTGAAAATATCACCTATAAGGGTTTTATGAGATTTAAGAAGAAAGGGAAGTTGAGTCCAAGGTATATTGGACCATATAAGAATTTTAGGGGGATAGGCTATGTAGCCTATTAGTTAGATCTTTCGCCGAAGTTAGCAGCAGTCCATAATATTTCCCATCTTTCTTTGTCATAAAGTGCCTAAGTGATCCATTATTTGTAGTGCCAATTGTCAGTGTCGGCATCGAGGGTAGTTTGAGAGATTTCTTTTCAGATCTTAGAAAGAAAGGTTCATAAGTTAAGGAATAAGGAAATAGCATCAGCTAAGGTCTTATGGCCAAACCATTCATTTTACAAGTCTACTTGGGATGAAGAGGAAGATATGATGAGTATATATCCAAACTTGTTTCCTTCTAGTTCCACTTTAGGCTGAGGTAATAGCCTCTCCATTCAGCTTTCCCTTATTTATTCATATTAATATAACAAGTAACTGTAGTATTGCATCAGTTCCCATGCGAGTACTTATGCCTTATTTGATGAGATCACCCCTGGCATCCACAACTAAAAGAAAACCTTCCTTAAAATCCTCACGGCCCTCCACAACCTCTTTGGCATAACAAGTCCAAATCACAGATCTACCAAGTAGGATATATAGAGTCTTATCTAGCACAATAGGGGAATATAATCCAAATACTACATAATTAGTAATTCCAGGATAAATCACAAAAGGGCTAAGAACTAAGGCCATAATACTTGACACAATGAGAGGTTGTGGTACTATAAAACACTATAATGCTTGAACCACTACAACAAGACAACATAGATATAACAATAAATTCATAACCCTAAATCAACTGAGACTCACCTAAAAGACCATAGGGGCCACCTTAAACAGTTTTTTTGTCATTACTGATTGAAGAAAAAAAGTGTCTAGATTGATTTGTTGATCGATCTGGCTGGAACCTCCATACCCAAGGCACCCTCTAGTCCATGGGCCAAGCCCTCCACAAGAAAAACACTCCCTATTGATACCTACTCTTATTTAAATTCCTATTGAGGTAAAGTTATAACTAATGCTGATGGGCTAGCCCATTGCTGAATGCAGTCCTTGGCATAGTGTCCCCAAACTCCAAAGTCAAACATCCATCAAAGGTAAGGATCCTAGTCACACGAGGATAGTCCCTCATGAAATGCCCAAGATATCCACACTCAAAGCACCCTCTTAAAGCTCTACTCCTAATACGACTGCCAGATACTCTTCCATGATCACTACTACCCTAAGAACCCGAGTACAAACTGTGACAAGCCTGACCTTCACCTTGAATACCCTACCCTGGATATCCAATTCCATGCTAGTGGCGGGAAATCACCGCTTCTTCCCACTCTTTGTCCTTGTTGGGACAATACATGTTTTAGTACCTAAAGTCTCCAAAATGAAGCAACCCACTAACTCCCTGCTCCGAAAAGGGCTATAGAAAGACCCCTCAGGCCTTTCCACCTCCAAATGGGGCACCAACCACCTTCATCTATTGGAGGACTACTCGACCGTCATCATCATAAGCTTCATGATATACCTTTTCTAGGGACAACACCAATCCCACAACCCGTCTGAGAGTAAGCCTAGTCACTACCAAATACCAGGACGTTGTGTAAAGTTGCAAGATCAACCCTCTAATAAACCCTGCACACTTTTTACTCGATTGGAAGACGTGGGGCGACATGCCTGACCATCCTGTGAAACCTAATTTCATAGTTCCATATAGAATAAGACACTGTTTGGATACTAATAACCCCATCTTTAGCATTCAAACCTCTCAAAACATCCATTGGCATCCCTAGTCCAACCCTAGTGCCCTGAACATCTGGTAAGATAGCAATACCTGTTGAAACTCATTTTGATCCGAAATACTATATCCTATTAAGCGTATCCCTTATGCTAAATGAAAACCTAAATATCTCCTCTAAAATATGACACTGAACTGCATCTCCATCAGCATTAGTAAAACCCTTGCTAATGCCCATAAAATAACTCCTCATAGACATCTAAAAAAATGGACTCAAATAGGATCTCAAGGAACCTAGAGCAACTCAACGCACAATAAGAAATTAAGAAATGGTCATTTTCCTAAAATCATCTTTTAGCCTCCCAAAGATAGGATACAGACGTCTATGTACCGATCTGCGGTACTCTACTATACAAATCCCTCTATACTAATATTACCAGCAAACCTAAGCTCTGATACCACTCTGCCATGACTCGTGATTTTGGGTCGTGACACTCAAGTCCACAACTAGAGACAATGGATGAGTGCTCTTGGAGTAGTTGGTCTAGCCCTGAACCTATGTGCCTATGACTTTATTTCTCAGGAAATTTGGGCAATGGAAGACCCCCCCCCCTTTACCCCACCTCATAAAGTAGCTCATTATAACAAGATCAAGTCTACAACTTGTGCCATATCCTAGTATCAAAACTAACTCGTAGTCAAGCAACAGTAGCAGCATAGCTGGTAGTTTGAAAACAATGTAATAAAAATGTTAGAAAATAGCTCTGTACCCGAAAGTGGTAGCAGAAAGAATACATATATAAGTATAAAATCCTTACAAATTCATTTAATGAAAAGTCTGGGTTTATTAGTCCATCAGGAAATCTTACCTCTCCCGCCAGTGTCATCTCAACTTTAATAACCAATGCATGCTCGTGAACAAAGCTATCTGACATACAAAGTAGCTAACAAACCAACTAAAAACCCTTATTAACCATATCCCAAAACCACACAAGAAGCACAACTCAACTAGGATTTGCATAGCTCAACCACAGACCCACTTGCCCTAAATAGGTCAAAAAGTACCCTCTCTGGGCACGCAGGTAACATAACAACATGCTTGGGTGCTATATGGAAATACCTAGATCGGCTAGAAGCAGTCAACTAACAAACATAGGTCACACATTGCATGCAACTCTATCATGAACCCCATTCACAGACAGTACAGATAAGATCCAACCCTGCTATAGATAATTGGCCAAAGAAGGCCTAAAATATATCCCACGCCTGCCAAGGAAAACCCAATGCCCATGGGGTCTGGTAACACATTCACGGGACAAATGGTCAAGGATCACAAGCAAAACCCAACCACAAAGAGATCACCAAGGTAGAAATTTAAAGGTAACAACACCCACAGACCATGCAATAGCCCATAAGGTACTACCCCGTCAATCACTAGGTCAAGAAAGCATAAAAAGGATGATAACGTAGCTTACATGGTACAAAGTGTGATCAATCCCAAGTCCCAACCCGACATGTTATACGCTCACACTATAAGTTCCATATGCTTAGTGTAATCTGAGAAAAGGGAAGCCTAGGCTACATGGGCACCGGTGAAGATCCTTAAAAAGTGCATACCAAAATTCTAAAGCTCCAAACATGCTCGAAACTATCAAATTAGGCCTAAAAAGATGAAGAATGATACCTGTAATTCAAAGTGCAACCCAAGTTGGAAATCAGGCATAAAAAGGGGCCCCTGGCCTAGAAAAATAAAGTAAAACCACCAAGAGGCAGGCCTCAGCTCAAGGAGCACACGGTTAAAAATAAGCTCGATTGGACCTCTGTAGGGTCCTCAATTGCCCAAAGAAAGTTTATACTAATTATAAAAATTATTTCAATAATTAAGAACTAAAAACAAGCATACAACGCACCTGGAATTGAAGGGAGCAAGCTCACAGTGATCACTAAACTCTCAATGGTCCCACAACGCAAGAAAACCAAGAATTTCACAAAACTCATAATCCCAAGGAAAATCCACCATTAAAGCATAACAATGAAAAGGTTCAAAGAGGAACAAAATGGAGGAAACTCACCTTAAAAGAGAAACAAGACTATAAACCCGCCACACGAGACCCATGTACTTAATCCTAAGGATTAGAGGTGAAATATATGAGTTTGGAGTCTTAAAATAGGAAATGATTGAAAATTTGAGGAATTGATAGTTATATATTGGGCGTGCTACAGAGCAATCGCGTCCCCAAGCCACGACCGCGCCAAAGGAACCAACACGAAACTAGCATTACTGCGGTGCTACTAGAGCAATCATACAAAATTAAAAAGGGAAACATTAGGTCATGATCCCATTATAGAAGAGAAAAGAAGATTACTATGAAGGCATCACAATAGCATGATCGCGTTGAATACCTCGGACTGTCAATATTTCTGCAATAGCTGAATTTCAAAGTGAGGGCTCTGAATTGAAAGGAAAGTAAGATGACCACGCTGGTCATTACAACATCCACCACAAAAAGATTTTCATCCTCAAAAGTGAAGAATGGAGTAGTACCTAGAGGCTCCAACTGGTGAGGAAGTATTGGGCTGGTATACCCCTTCCCAAACCTCATGTAACCTAACCAACAGTACAATGCATGTCTGAGGAACCTTCTCTATAGAACCCCTCAGAGCCCCAATGAACAAGTAACTCAACAACAAGGGATGCTAACTAAATTCCACATCCAAACCATATCAGGCTGAAAGAATTCACCAAAAAAACTAAAAACGAAGACAAGAAACAAAACCATGGAGGAATAGAATTCCATAAAACCATTTAACCAATTAGGTGGCACTACTAAGAACTTAAAAACTATTAAGGACCTGGAGAAACACATGCTACCAAACTCCTAGTGGTGACTATAACAATATTTCCATCCTACCATACCGTGATTGTGCTAAAAAGAGGAAAGGTAAACATAACACAATCGTGATCCAGAAGCTCGATTGTGATATGTATTGAAGAGGAGGAATTACCACAATCGTGCAACACTGTATAGATTATGAAAAAAAAGGAAAGGAAATTCCTCGATCGCGCAGCACAACGGTGAATGCGCTAATAAAGGGAAAAGAAAATTTACAACGATCACGCTACTTACCTGGACTACAGAAAATTATGCAATAGAAAAATTCAATAAAGAGGGCATGGAATTTATAAAAAGTCCAACAGAAAAAAACCAATTATGGACACAACACGAAATGACATTCCGAATCTAATGGAGTCGTCGAAATAACCAACCGAGGTCGTTGAAGATAAAAGATCCCCAAAAATATCAAAATCACCCTAAGTCGCTAAGGCACAAATAATGACACTAGACACCCTAGTAAGCACATGAACACCCCTATCATCCTAAATCACCATTTCAAAGCTAATAAGTTTCATAATCCTATTTCGACACTTCGATCACCATGCACTAACTCCGGGCAAATACTAACACCACATCTCAAATTTTGGGTCAGCGTATATATCCCTCCTATATACAAGTCTATCCTTACAGCCCAGAACTACTCACAATAAGACATATATGCTCAGAAAAAACAATTGAGAAATAACATAGTCAAAATATGCAACATCAGAAGAAGACAAATATATACAACCCAAATCCTAAAACCTAGTGTCGGTGACATATGAAGCTTATAAATAGAGTATCCAAAAGAGAAATATATACTAGTACAACTCCTATTATGTAGTAATACACAAGGCCTACCGGAAACAAAATAGAGCAGGCTAATAACAAGGAAACAATGATTAACTCGAACATCAAAGCTCACTGTACTATCTGTGGATTAGAAAATCTAACCAGCACTATCACGTTGCCTCCGATAACCTCTACTGGCATCTGCACCATAAAAATGGTACAGATATGCAACATTAGTACAAAAAATAGGTACCTAGTAGGCATCGTAGGCCAAAAGCAAAAATAAAATATATGACATGGTGAGGAATGTAAATCAAGTATGTTGTTTTAAGTAAGAAATAAAAAACTAACTTCTAAATAAAAAAGTATGTATGAAGAACAAATGCAAGCTACTGCTAACAGAAAGCATGTTTAGGAACTAAATAGGTAGTCTATGAACAGTTGTAGTACCAGAATAATCAACTATCTAGGACCCGAAACGGGCATGGAAAATGTACCTGAACTCCAACTGACTATACTATAACCAATATGATAGTCAGCATTAACTACAAGTTATAAGGCATAAATGTGAATATAAATAAAGTAAGGAAACACTATTGACCCAAATCTCTCCCATAAGACCATCGATTACAAATAAAAATAACACACAAAAACCTACCTGATGCCCCATCCCGCTAGTAGTCACAAATAACACAACAAAACTAATCGTGACTCCCCTCTTAACCCCAGAAGAAAAAACTGCAAGTAAAATAAATGCACAAGGGTGCTAAAAAAGTAAATCAAGATGTATCCATCTCCTACAAGGAGGTAGCATCTCAATTCCAACAGTTGGTTAGGCGCCCAGAGGCTCGCACCTTCTAATCAATAGAAAGGTCCATCCTTGGGAGGCCCCACCTCAATATCAATTGTATGGTCCCCTCCCAAGAGGCCCCTGCATCAATATCAAGTATAGGCCCCTCACAGGAGGTCCGTACCTCAATATCAAGCATAAGGGACTATCCTAGGAGGTCCATGCATCAATATCAATAGTAAGGGCCGCTCCCCAGCAGGTTCATGCTTCAAAATCAACATTATGGGCCCTTCCAAGAAGTTCACGCCTCAATATAAAGAGTAGTGGTTGCACCCCAGTAGGTGCACTCCTCAATATCAACAGTGGGGGCTGCACTCAAAGAAGTTCATGCCTTAATATCAACGGTGCCAAATATCTAACTCTGGGACAGTCAAATTTTTATTTTTTTTTATATTATGAAAATGGCATCATACCACTTGGTTTTTCTATTAGCACCATTTTACCATAGACCCGTCAATCACTAGGTCGAGAAAGCATAAAAGGGATGATAATCGTAGCTTACATAGTACAAAGTGTGATCAATCCCAAGTCCCAACCCGACATGTTATACGCTCACACTATAAGTTCCATATGCTTAGTGTA
>JBDJHY010230016.1:0-11038 GCA_039654485.1 Withania somnifera
AACTTTTTTTTTTTTTTTTTTTTTTTTTTTTATTTACTTTTTTTATTAAGTGATAACATGTGCAGAGGGTTGTACTTTAAATTTATCCATGCCGTAAAGTGATTGTGCCGTTGCAGCTTAAATATGATAGCTAAAGACTATCTCATGTTTAAAAGGTATCTATCATTGATAAACGATTTTATGTATGGTTAAAAAATAGTAAACTGCAAGATGGGTATTTTATTTGGCATTTGCATGTATTGTGTTTATGGTAGTATATTTTCTAGTGAGGCTTTATTTGATTTTATATCTAATTTATTCGATATTATTTAAAGTTGAATTGTCTTACTAATTTCTTCGTTATTCTTTCTTTTTATTTGCATGAACATTTTGAAACAAATGAAATCTCAATTTGAGATTCTTAGGAAAGCCGAGTCTCTCCTGGACTCGCCACACCTTCATGCACCAAGAGCAGGAAAAACAAGTGAAACCTCCTCCGAGTTGCTCATGGCAGTTTCTCATTTCTTACTATTTTAATTTTTTCTTCTTCTTATATAATTTGTTCTTTTTTTGTTTAATTGGTTTTCGCTTTCTTAGTTTACTATGAATTGATTTAATTTTAGCTCAATCACTTAGTTAATTTCACCCGTAGTTATTAATAAATTGCTTATCATATATTAATAGTTTTTTTACTTTCAAAAGATTTTAAAATGAATCAACTTTTTTATTTAAGCTTAAATTTGTTCTAAAACTTTATTTTTCTTTTCAAAGTATTCTCATTAATCATGAGCAAATAAAAAAAATTCAATTCACTTTTGAGCCATGTATTTGGATTCAGTAAAATATTTTTAAGTGAATGATCACTTTCGTCCTTGTGGTTTTAGTTCAAATGCAAACCAATTTTCTCATTTAAATTATTCAACTGATTTCAAGTTTGAAAAAAAGTATTTTATAACTAAAATCTTTAACTTTTGAATTTCTTAGCACCCATATCTGATTTTAATTAATTAATCAAAGTTTGGACGGTTAATCATAGTTTAGTGTATTGTTTAGAGATCCTAATACCTTCTCTTTAGGATAATCTAAAACTCTTACCTAGGAGCCTTTATATTACGTAGACCTTAAAAAATAAAGCTTTTAGTTGTTTTAATACATAGTTTATAATAGGTGTCCTAATTCACCTCTAAACTAATTAGTTGACGACTTCATAATCAACACAGAAGTTTTCAATATGTTGTACACTATTTTTAACCCCGATTGAAAATGGAGTGAAATACCTACGAGTATTGTAGGAGGAGCATACTTTTAGCATTGGATCCATATCATTTTGCATCTTCTACTCTTGAGTGTTGCTTGCTGGTTGTACTCTCTGGTTGTATTGGAGGTCGGCGGGTTTGCATTTATTTATTTGTATCTCTGTGTCAGATGAAAGACCGTTGAAATTTTTCTTTACTTATTATTATAATGAGTTACTAATATTAGCTCGCGTTATCTATTAGATTCCCTTTCATGCCTTCCTTTATGTCTTATACTTGTAGTAGTTAGTCTTTCTTCCCATTTCCGTTATTAAGGTTATCAGTATAATGTCATTTATGTTATTTCGTTTATAATTATTAGCTAAGCATGAATTCAGAAACGTTTTTTTTTTCTTGGTTTCCTAAATCTTCCTTATTGTTAGCTAACTTTCTAAGGTATTTTTACTTGCCTATATCACGTTAGTTAGCTTTTCGTATGTGCTCTATTTGTTTGATTTTCTATGACTTGTATTCATTTATTTGCCTACTTTCTGCTTTTATTTTTATATGGGTCAGTCAGCTGATAGTGCCTACTGGGTACCATATTACTTCGACTATTTGGTACTCTTGCTTCTTTCTAGTACATATTTGAGTACGAGTCATAACTGCTGATCTTGTAACCTCGAGCTTTTGATCCAAATTTTGAGGTAGAGGATGATCTACATGCGTTTAGGTCCTGGCGTCTGGGTCATGCATAATGTTGCATACTTTTCAGACTTGTATTTATTCGATAGTTATTGTAGTGGCTCATGTACTTGATATGAAATTTTGGGTTTTGTTTACCGCTGTCCTTATTTGTTAACGTTTCATCTTTCATTTTAGTTTTGTTTAGTTTTATTCGATCTCTATGTACTTGTTGGGTGGTTCTCTTATGGCGGGATGTAGGTGACCTCATGACCTGAGAAATTTGGTCATGAAAACGAGATACATATATGTTGGATTCATATAAAATTTGTGTTTCTCCTTTTTCTTCTTCTAAGTATGTATTTAGAATCAATTATCTGACCCACTATGCACAAATACATGAAATTTGTACTAGATACATATACATAACTAAACTAGATGAATTTTAATGAATGTATTCTTGTGTTTTAGCTGGTGTTATTAACAATTGTATCTTAAATACATTACGTATCTCGTTGCCACATGTATCCTGTGTAGCAACATGTATCCCGCTTAACTATATGTATCCCTTAAATGTATTCTGCGTCAACATGTATCAAGTGACAACATGTATCCGAGTAAAAAAAAAGTGATACGACTTGAAATTTAAGAAACAAGTTATAAGTGTTTAAATTGACCTCTATAGAAGTATGTTTTATATACTTTACCCATATGAAAAGGACTTCTAAAGCTATCAAGACCAAAGTGTCCTATAGTTTATTGTGTAATTAGTTTTTTTACAAATATGATACATTAGTTACTTTTATGAGAAAAAATTAATAATTTAAAGTTTAGTTGATTTCAAAGTCCTAGATAAACAAAAAATAATTAAGTAATGGTAATGTCTTGAAATTAATATTTATGTTAGAAATTACATTCTAAATTTCTTAAATTATACCTTTCCTTTCCGTTTTTAAATAAGTGCATTTTTAGTATGTATTTCATATCATGATATCTAAGTACATGCTAAAATATGCACTTATTTAGGAACGAAGTTATATATCTTCGATTATTGTTTGGACTCATAAAGTTGAAAACATCAATTTAGTTTTTTTCCTTTCAATATATAATACCCGCACTAGAATCCGACTAATACAAATTTACGCTATCTAAGGGTCATTAGAAGAAAAACACTTTCTACTGAGGACTTATAAATAATTAATAACTAGCGGCAAAGAAAAAAGTTGACCAAAGAAGCTAAGAGAAACATTAAGGCATGAAAGTTCTATTACTTCGAAGAATTGCTTCCAACAAACCAAAATTTTCGAAATCTTACAAATTCACAACTCAAAACTATATAAACGGAAGAAAAAGCCACAAGATTTAACAAATATCAAGTAAAAGATGTTTAAAGAAAAAAAAGAAGAAAAATATATGAGCATATTAATAGTTCTAATCTATTCTTAAAACTCCAGCAAAACTATAATGAAACAGAAATTAACGATCTCATTTTTTAATTGCAATTCAATTGCTAAGATATTTTAAATCTAAATATTAGAATTTCTTACCTTTTATAAATAAGTTAACAGTTATAATTTTAATGAAAAATTCAATGTCCTAGATATTAGGGAGTCAACAACAATTTAGTTTTTGTTTTTATTTGGACTCCACAAAACAAAATTATACGATATTATTGTAATAATACAACAAAAAGTAAGGATTCTAGATGATCTTTAATCAAATTATATTTTCATAATTGGATTATAAGTATTTATTCACATAATGTTGTCCCTTTATAGCATCAATACTGGTATTCCAGTCTCTATTTTCCTTAGGTACCTTTTCTGAATTAATTGTATTATTAATTTTAATTTATTTTAAACTTTTATTTTATATCCGAAAAGTGAAAATATGAACTTTTTTATTGCAATTTTTTTAACTAAAGGATACAAATTTAAATTTTATAAAGACCTTCACAATAAAATTATTAATACATTGCAATAGATGTTAAAATAAATATCATATCTATATTCTAATAAAAATTTGAACACTTTAGAAATATTGTTTGAACTTTGTTCTTACTCTTTAATAGACAAAATCATCTTTTTCTTTTTGCGTACAATTATTATTTATGATATTTGAAATCAAATAACTCTAACATATATGATAAGAGAAATATATTTTAAGAGTTAAAGAGACCTATAAAATTTGTTAATAATAAAATATATGGTAAAAATATTAGGAGAATTAATAATTAAGAAATTTTAAAATATATGATAAGAGAAATATTTTATTAAAACTTTATCTTATAAAAATATCTCTAGATTTTTCATATTTATATTTATTATTAAAAAATTTAAAGTATTTATTTTAAAATGTCAACAAATTAAGACATTTTATTATTATTATTATTATTATACATTTACGCGAAATCTTTTTTTATTAATTTCAATGTATTTGGGACTTTTAATTATAATTAATTTAAGAGTCTTTTGCCAATTATAGCCTTCTTCAACTAAAAGCACCAATACCTTATAAATACAGAACTCCAAATATTTAGTACTTAATTTAAAATACACTAAAATTTTGTTTTTAAAATCAGTTTTTATTTGAGCTATACTGAAAGTTCTAATATTTAAATATTCAAGTCTTTAAATATAACATGAGAAAATATTCAAGACTTTAAATATAACATGAGAACATAAACTAAAGAGCTTCATTAAATGTCGTTTGCTTTCTTTTACCCTCTTAAAATACATTTTAGTATTTTTGAGATCAGTCAAGACTTTGGTTCGATATCTTTCAAAAACTGTTGGTTGTCTTAATTTGAAGAGTTTAAAATTGATTAAAGTTTAATTATATATATAAAACAACAAAAACAAAAGAAGAACATGAAACTAAAAATCATTTATAAAAAAACATCAGGTGAAATATAATAGACAATAGTATATTTAAAATACAATATTTATTTATATTTAAATAAATTAGTTTAATATATGTATTTTGCGCGTGTATTCATATTATAATGTATAATTTATAAAAAAAATTAATCAACGCTTTGATTAAAGGCTTTAACTATAAAAGAACATTAGTATTTTTTTTTTATGTAGAATCCATTTAACGTAAGATTGAGATGTATTTGACATACTCCTCAAATTTATTAAGTTTTTCAACAAATATCATATGTTGGTTTATTATCTTGTTTGTTCACATGAGTAATTGTAACTGGCTATAGATATTTATCCAGTTATATATACTAGTGGTCGAACTAGTATTGAAGCAAAAATAATTATTAACCATAAAAAAATTAGAGCTTTCAATTCCTATCGCCATTAATTAAAAGTAGAATTGCACAAACTAACACTACATATATATTTTTGATAAATATAACTTTGTTGATTGAGTTTTAGTATGGACGAAAACATAAAATTTTGAGCCATGTGAAGTTTAATAAACTCTTAGACATAGAGATATTTGGTTACGAAACTGTACTCTTGATTTATCTTGTTTCGTCTCATTTAGTAATATTATTAACAATCACTAGTGTAAGTATAATTTTCAAAAAATTCTAACGGATCTTAGAATTTGAAAATAAATAGTGTACGTATGCGTTACATCAATTAATATAACACGATAAGAGGAATAGTTTATTAAAATTAGCTAAAAAGTTTTTAACATGTTATTCTATAGCCAGTAATTTTTTTAAAAAACTTATATAGCCAACAAATATTAAGCATTATTTTTCATGAAAAGTCTTTAGCTATTTTTTTCTTTTTCACCAAAACATCAAGTATCTTTTTGTTAGAAAAAAGTACGTCTTCACAATGATATGAAAGTACAAGAAAGGATAGACAAACACCATATATATTTTTATTAAAAAAAATATATGTCATCAAAATTATAATGAAAGTACAACTAACAATAGCATGAGATGCCAACTTTTTTATCGTTCGGTGAATGCGCCACTAAACGTTCAAGCAATATTCTAGCCTACAAGCACATCTAATGTCTTCAATAACTGCATGTGAAATTTATTAGATATTTTAAAAAAATAATTAAATTGTTTTTTATTAATTATATTCCATTATTACTATTTAGTAACATATTCTAATTATGAGCTTTAACTCATATTTATTCGCACTTTTCATGATTAATGGCATATAACCGTTAATGACTATAACCTTAATGACCTTTTACTAATACTTTTAATGTTGAGAGTTACTTTTCAAAGATAAACGTTTGACTACTTATTTGTCCCTTGCCTCATTCATTTAGCGATCCTATAAATTTGTAAGAAGTTTTCACTTTGCAAGATGAAGAAAAGATAATCCTTTTCTTATTTATTTGATCTTTTATTAGATACTGCCTCCTAGTTTAATACTAAAAGAGCTAGTTGAATCTTGGGGAATACATTCATACCGGGTGAATTATCCTTAAGGACAATACTTATGCCACGCTTCAAGCTATGTTGATTTTCTACAAATTTTATTGTTTGTGATCAAATATAAGTGTTTGAAGTGAAGTATTTTTCGTAAATTTTTCAACAATCTTAAGAATTACAATATTTCACTTGTTTGTAAAGAGCCTAATCTTTGTGGGAAGTGTTATTAGAAAAACTTTATCCTGAAAATTGCTCGAGAATATAAATCAAAGTTGGATACAAGGGATGATGCAAATTACATTGAAACAGTAATCATACTCTTTAGGAGTTTCACATAGAGGTGGGAGTAGATGTGGCCGCTATAAGAAGCATCTCGTGGGTTCGCATTATAAAGCAGCTCCCAGACGATGGTAATTTATTTTCAGAAATTAGTTTTGACACAAAACATTTTGTATGTGAGGTAAGTTTTATTTGCTTAACTTTCCTAGCCTACATAGTATATAGCATATAAGATTATGTGGTTGCTCTAATTATTATTTTATATGTGGTGAACCCCTCAATATAGTAAAAGATTCGGAGAAATGATAATTCTGCCAAGTAAAAGTGATTAAGCGGATGATATAATTATAATGGTTATTTTTCAAGACAATTTTGTGATTAATATGTGAAAGGGTGGGTGAGACATTAATGCTTTAAATTTGTGTGTGGCACCCAAGTTGAAGAAGAGTGATTTATATATGTTGGTTATTCTAAAACCTATTAAATTCTTAGAATGAAAAAGTTCTTCTAATTAGACTCACATATAAAAATATTGTCATAAATTAAGGTGATATAAGAGTCATAATATTTGAACTAATTTGAAGTGTATGAGATCATTTGAAAAAGTTCCGATTCCAGCTTAATAAGGTGTGAACAAAAATATGTTTGTGGGTAATGAATGTTGTAGGCATGATTTATTTGTGGTTAATAATTTTCAAATGAAGATGCTAGTGATTATATTTACTTAATTGATACATATGATTTATGACATGATAGAGTTGTACATTTTAATTTCGACTAAAATTAGATAAACTATGAAATCACATGCGTGTAATTTTTTTATATTATTTAAATTGTTGGAATTATAACTATATGTTAATAAATGTTGACATGTTAGTTTTGAATTACAGAATATTATGTCTCTATGTTAAAAGTTTTGAAAATGTGAGGATTATGATCTCTCCCTAAAAGTTTTAAAATTATAGGGGTAATGATGTTTTATTAGAATTATAATATGGGATATAAATAAATAAAGGTTGTACTTTAATTTGGGGTGTTCAAAATTTATGTATGAAAAGTTATGATAAATGACTAATTAATTTTTTTTAAGGTGGTACAAGACATAATTGTATTGTTGATGACACAGTTGTTTGAGTTCTTGATAAATGATACATTGCATGCATGTTGAGTGAACATATTATTATTAGCTTGTTATTTATAATATAATATTTCTTATTGAGAAATTGGTGGTAGTTTTTGAGTTATGAAAGTTTATTCTCTTAGATTAATATATTTAAATGTATGGAGGTATCTTGCTAATCATTAAGCTATTTGAACTTGAAATTCTATTTCAATTTTTTGAATATCTTTCTTTTTAAAGAGTATAACATTATATATGTGAGGTACCATAATTTTGGTGCTAAATAAAGCAAATTTAGTGGCACTAAAAATATACGATTATACTAAGTGAATCTCAAAATTTACTAGTGATTATGTATTTATTTCTTGGTGAGGGTAACATGAAAATAAGTTAAATAAAATTCTTATGGAGTTGGTTGGTGATAAGACTAAGTGGTTAAGAGAACTCTCAATGAGCACTCTAATTGGAATAAATTTACAATTTTTGTATTTATGCATATTGTGGTTGTCAATTTATTATAGCTATAATAAAAATAAGATTTTCATTTGCGATTTGAGACATAGTTGATAAAGTAGCTATTGTGAGATGAATTATTTACGTATGTAAATCATGTGTAATCGGAGGTCACTTTGATCAATTCATAGACTGAAAGAGACATCGAAAGAAGTGATTTTCTTTAGTCAATTTCCGAAGATTAACAATGACAGTAACCCAATCTATGTGATTGAAGATCACCTGAATTAGGTTCATATGGGTAATAACAAGTAATTAGTTGAGCAAGTGAGCATTCTAAAATTATGTCCTTCTATGATGTGTTAATATGGTCCAATATTTCTGCAAGGCAAACTGAGGGTTGAGTTATACTCTTAATCCAAATCATATCCTTTATAGGTGGTGTATTGCTCTAAAGAATACACTTGATGATTGGATCAATATGAATGTGAGGTGGTGTGATACTGCTTCTATGAATTTCTAAAGAACTCATGAATAGCAGGACACAATAGTCTACGAGACACCGCATGTAACACAGTATATTGTTATGTGAAAATCCAACAAAAAATTCTTATTTCATTATATTTCTTATCATTCTTTTTAAATATACGGAATTCTTTTTGGATATTTTAAAAAAATATTAGATTATTTTTTGATTTATTATATTCCATTATTACTCTTTGGTAACATATTCTAATTATGAGCTTTGACTCATATTTATTGGAACTTTTCATGATTAATGGCATATAACCGTTAGCCTTAATAACAATAACCTTGATGGCCTTTACTAACACTTTTAATTTTGAGAGTTGCTCATCATAGAAAAACGTTTGACTATTTATTTGTACTTCGCCTCAAGATGAAGCAAATTGGATGAATTATTCTTTAAGGATAGTGCTTATGACCCATTTCTAGTTATGTTGATTTTTTATAATTTTTTATATTTGTAATTATATTTTTATGTTTGTGATCAAATTTTTTATTCATAATCAAGTACAAGTGCTCGTGATTAAGTATATACCGTAAGATTCCAACAAAACTTATCCATATCTTACTATTACATATGTGAGGTAAAGAGATTATTCCGATTGATCTCAACTCAATAATAATAATAATAATAATTAAAAAAAAATCAAAGAATAAATTAACAAAACTCACTACAAACCGTACTTGTTTGAGATGATCAAATGCTATAAAAAAAATAAATTAATAGACTTAGCCGATACAAAATTATTGCAGATAAGATCCATTAATAATTAAAGAACATAGAATATGTGCAACAAGAAGCTTCTTTCATAAAACATAGGTAAAGGAAGTAAACTGAATTGACAAAAACTAATTAAATAATAATTGAAGAAAAATAGTAAATGACAGTTTTGTTTAAAGGAAAATCTTTTGATGAAGGTTAAAAAGTTCAAACAACATTTTTAAGAGCATTTGCACTTTTAATATAACTAGTTTATATACATGCTTTGCGCATGTATCGATATTAGAGCATACAATTTTAAAACAAATTGATCAAAAAATTAGATTAGTGGATTTGTTAATAAGAGAACATTCAATCTTTTTTTAATCTAAATAAAATTCTTTTAATGTAAGATTGAGAAGTATTTGACATACTATTCAAATTCCTAAAGTTTTTCAACAAATATCATATGTTAGTTTATCATCTTGTTTGTTGACATCGGTAGTTGTAACTGACTGCACGTATTTATATAGTTATATATAATAATGGTCTAGCTACCGTTGAAGCGAAAATAATTATTAACCATTAAAATATTAGATCTTCTAATTTCTGTCGTCATTAATTAGAAGTAAAATTCCATAAAAGTATACATTACATACTTATATTTTATTGATGAAAATAACTCTGTTGATTGAGTGATAGCACAGAAGAAAAAATAAAAGGTTGAGCCTTTGAAACCTAATAAATCCTTACACATAGAGGTATATAGTTACGAAACTGTACTCCTGATTATTCTTGTTTTGTCTCATTTTGTAAGATTATTAACATTCACCGGTGAAAGTATAGTTTTCAAGAAATCCTATTGGATCTTAGAGTTTGAAAATAGATATTGGGCTTGTCTTGTAGAGTGCTTATTTAAATTTGGTAAAATTTGGATCTCTACACCTAGAAAATATTTCTTTGAAATACTTACTTATTTTTTAACACTTTGGTAAGTAATTAGAAAATATTATCCAAAGAACAATTAGGTATATAATTTGGAAACGTATTAATGACATCAGACTCAACACCCACTGTCGACTCGGCACAACAAATGATTCCTGACCCTGGCCCAAATTCAGATCCTAATCTTGACATTCATTAACCAATCTAGATCCCGATTTAAGAATCAACTCCCAATTTCGATTCGAGACTTGAGAACCAAGATATGACATCGACCCAGGACCCCACTTTCGATCCTCATATTCTACATTGACTTGTGATCCAACTATCAGTATCAACTTTGTTTTGCACTACTGATCCAGAACCCAACTTTAATTTTTGAATTGAGACCTGATCCTAACTCAAAACCTGACTCCAATTTGAGATATAAACTTGACTCTTGACTCGGGATCTAACATCTAACCTGATAATTGACCCCGACTTGTAACTTAAGATTGAATCTCAATCCTAACTCCTGATGTTGGACCTAATCCCAACTCAGTGTTTAGAATCTGATCCCTAACCCTTACTTAGTACCTAACCCTAACTCCAAACTCGAGACTGATCCTGTTCTTATTTTTTATTTGGAACACGACTGCTGACTCTCAATCTAGGATCCAATACCTAACCCTATTTTAGGTTTAACACCCCGTATTCTACATATACTAGTGTATATGGAACTTAATGTAGCTTTGTGGTATAGGTAACTGGAATTGGTTTCT